>CAKOAT010114043.1:184330-216374 GCA_932364175.1 Eruca vesicaria subsp. sativa
GAAGAAAAGGAAGGATCGACAGATATGGAAAGTTCCCGAAATATTCGGTTTCGAGCAAAATGGAAAGACTAAAACCGCCTAAGGAGGAGTATATAAGGAGGAGGCATAGGGCAGAAGCTGGGGGACGAAATCCAGAGCTCTCATCTGAGACTTTCACAACTTTTCTAGACTTAGAATTTTCCGCACTTAGAAACTTAGGATTTTTCTCGACAAGTTCGGTTTCTATGACTGGCGCTCAATTACTAGACGAACTCGCCCAGGCAGTTCGATCTCTGGTCCAGCTCTACCAACTGAACTACATTCGACTTGATCCCCGAAAGGGGTACGTAGGCAGCCTTTCATAAGGTTCAGTCCGAAATCATTCAAACCTTTTTTCCTATCTTTTTCCGTTTTTCGTTATCGAGCTGCGACTCGACTAGATCTAGGGTTTTATGTTTGTAACTCGCTGATGGCCCCTGCGGCCAAAGCCTTTGTAATTCCTTGTAATGATCGCAACACTCTTACGCGAATCGGAAATAAGATCGACTTTCTTTATAAATTCGTTTTATTATGTTTTTCATATTTTCCGCATTTATTTGGTTACTTGTCGTTGGCTTTCGCAGAGATCCGGTTCCTCTGGAAAATTAGGGTTTTCCTAAGTTTCCTTATTTAACGGAAATCGACAAGTGTGAATTTCGGTTCCCACAGCTTATACAAAACCCAAAAACGATTTGAAGTTAAGAAGAAGGTGAAAGAGAGATCGAGAGAGGAAGAACATGATGGTAGTGGTCGCGACTCCGGTGAAGACGGATCGGAGAAGGGATGGTGGTGGAGGTGGTGACGAGCAATGGTGGATGGACGAGATGGTGAGGAATGAGACTGTTGATTACTCACCCACTGATGCTTACTCAGAACTGTGGAAAACAATTTGTCTACTTGGCTCCAAATGGAATTTTTTTCCCTCTTAACTATTGTTTTTAAACCCGACACGAATACTGAACCAGACACTTTACCGGGTCACTGAGTTATTGGGTCAACCACGGGTGAACCACGGGTCAATACATTAATTAATTTTAATAAATAATTATATATTAACTATTAAAAATATAGAACAAATTTCACATTTCTTAAAAACATAGAAAATATTTAAATTTGTTCTCTTTGTTTTTGTTTTATTTCACATATAAAATATTTAAAATTAGATTATAGTATTTAACATTTTTTTATTAGAAATTAAGAGTTGAGACATATAGTAAATCATAACAAGGCTTAAATATCATAAGTTTTAGATATTTATTATTATTCAATATATTTTCTTTAAGTGACATAATGCAATGTTCATCAAAATCAATAAATGGTTTTGTCAATATTATATATGATTTCTCAAAATTATATAAGATCAATACATTTGATAAACAAAACCACTATATATTTATAAACATGTAAAATAAAAAAAAAATAAAAAAACATATGATTAGAATAAAAATGAAGTTTATATGATAAAAGTTAAAACCTAGAAATAAAAATCAAATGTTATTTACCACATACGAAATCAGAAAAATTGAATAACATATAGAATATATGCGATAGCATGAAAAGAATAATTTTATGAGAAAATAAAAAATTAAAAAGTAAAAATCTAATTTCTTATTTTGGGTACACCATTTTTATTTAATAAAATAGTTAAAAACCTAACAGAAACTAAATAAAAATAACACATTGGTTCGCCCGATGGTTTAACCAACACCGGGTCACTGGGTTTAAGGGGTTTTAGCGGGTTTTATTGGGTTTTTAATTAGTGGATATTTCTTAAAATCCAAACCGGATTACCTATCGGATCACCGGGTTTAGCGGTCGGACCGTAAGTCCGGGCCGGGCGTGAAAACACTGCTCTTAACAAAAAAAAAGGGAAAATTGGAAAAAGAGACATTTTGAAGATTCGGCAAAATAGGATTTGTAGAAGATTGTTTAGGTAATTAGGATTTATATATATTTTTAATACCATTATACCCTTTAATTTACATATTTTAAATTGAATTTTGTTTATATATTAAATTAAATTAACTTAAATCAAAGCTTTTATAAAACAATAAAAAAGTTTAAAAAAAAGAAGTAAAAAAAGGAAACTTGTGAAAGGGGTAAAACAGAGTGTTGCATTTCACTTTTACCCTAATTCATGAATCTCTTTTCTCTTCTCCACTGAAACCTTCAAGATCCATCAATGGCGATTTAAGGTGAGAGTCTTGTTTCTTACTTATTTATCATTGATTTCTTCCTCTCTAATCTCATTTTATCGTTCATTATCTTTGTTCTCAGACACGAATCGAAGAGATTTGTTCTTCCTCTACGGGTTTCATCGGACAGTCTTCTTCTTTGTGTACGAGTTTCTTGGGGGTTCCATTCACACTCTATGTCATCAAAATCTCATGTTTCTAAACACTAGGTTTGCAATTACTTCTTTGGATTCTCGTAACCCTAGATTTACTCGATTTTTCTTATTTATTAACATAAATTAGTTGTATGAGTAGATTAATCTTCTTATGCACTACGATTAAGTCATGCATGTTATTGTTTTTAATTTGTATTTGTAGAGTATCTATTTTAGGTTTGATTCTTTTGATTCTCTTAAACCCGATTTGTCATACTTGTTAATCACGAAAAAGGGAAATGGCTTGGAAACGTTTTGTTAGGTTTGGAGTTGTTGTTTGTTGTATCAGTGGGAACCGAAATTCACACCGCCGATTTCCGTAAAATAAGGAAACTTAGGAAAACCGTAATTTTCCAAAGGACCCGGATATCTGCGAAAGCCAACAACAAGAAACCAAATAAATGCGGAAAATATGAAAAACATGATAAAACGAATTTATAGAGAAAGTAGATCTTATTTCGATTTCGCGTAAGAACGTTGCAATCATTACAAGATTTTACAAAGGCTTAGGCCGCAGGGGCCATCAGCGAGTTATCAACATAAAACCCTAAACCTAGTCGAGTCGCATCTCGATAACAAAAGACAAAAAAAAAAAGATAAGAAAAAGAGAGTTTGATTGATTTTGGACTGAACCTTATGAAAGGCTGCCTACGTACCCCTTTCGAGGATCAAGTCAAACGTAGTTCAGTTGATAGAGCTGGACAAGAGATCGAACTGCCTGGGCGAGTTCATCTAGTAATTGAGTGTCAGTCATAGAAAGCGAAATTGTCGAGAATAAAGCCTAGGTTTCTAAGTGCTAAAAATTCTAAGTCTATAAAAGTTGTAAAAGTCTCAGATGAGAGCTCTGAAAATCGTCCCCTGCTTCTGTCCTCTGCCTCTTTCTTATATACTCCCTTCCTAGGCGATTTAGTCCTTTCATTTCGCCCAGATTCGAGTTTATCGAGACTCTTCCATTTATCTTTATCCTTCCTTTTTTCTCGCGGAAATCTTCTATTTATCGTCAAACTTGACATTTATCTTCAAAATTGACATTTATCTTCTTTCTTCGAGTAAATCATCAAAACGTCGTCGTATCTTTGGGCTTGACTTCGTGAAAGTCGCGAGATAGGTCTTTTATCGCGTTTTAGGACTTTTCGAGCCGTTTTGGGATAAAACCGTTTTACGACTTTATACGAGATCGTTTCCTGATGCGATGCCATTTTTAAATAAGTTTCTCGAGTTAATCGCAAAGTTTGGCAATGTTCAATGTTGCGATTAATCGTTGCCGTTTTCTACGATTTGCTTGAGGTTTTATTAAAAACGTGTTTTTTACGATTTTTTAAGAAAAATCTCGAGTAAATCTTATAGTTAGGCAATGTTCGGTGTTTCGTTTAACCGTTGCCGTTTTATACGATTTCCTTGAGTTCTTTTGAGAAAATAAGACTTTATGGTTTTTATTGTAAAACTTGAACGATAGGACGGATCGAGACGAAACGAGAGACGTTTCAACCGTGGTTCAGAACACGATCAAGCCGAAGGACGTATGCCTTGAGTCGAGGATGTGGGAGGTCAAGGCTCAAGACAGTCATCTCGATGTATGGCGAGCTGTTCGTGAAATGACCAGCTTGCCACACGGCGAGCTGGCTCGATGCCACCTAGCTCGCCGTATGGCGAGCTGGTCCGGGACCGACCAGTTCGCCGTACGGCGAGCTGAACAGGTTGGTTCGGCTCGTCGTACGTTGAACTCGGTTCGGTCGAACCTGCTCGCGGTTTTACGGCGGATGCAGTTTTTTGCGGTTTTGCGCTTAACTCGGACAATTGTGTAATCAGCGTTTGTTTTGTTTGTTCTTACGAGATTACGATTTCCAAGTTTTCCGCGGATTTCCTTTGTTAGGAAAGTCCTTAGCATTTTATAAAACAACTTCTCGTGTTTTATAAAATGTATTTTTTTATTTTTACAGAAACCTTTAGCCATTGATTCCGTCGTGACCGATTTTGACACCAACAGTATCCGTTTGGGACATTGGATACCCAACTATTAAACTAAAACAGGATGTAGGATAGTTTGGACACGTTTTGTTACGAATGCCATTGTAGATTGGATTCATAGACCATTTCTTGATTTGTATTTGTAGAGTATCCATTTGGTTTTTTTTTTGAAAGAGGGAAAATTTGAGAAAGAGCTTAGTCGTTGTCCAAATGTAATGTTTTTTTTTTCTGTCAAATCTTACAAATAGGTGGAACATGTGTTTTAAATTACGCTTATTCTAGCAGTAAAAGTACATTTTTGTTATTTTCTTTGTTTGTGTTCTCATTACATTCTTTTATATTTGATTATAGGTATGTCTGGGGAGTTACCAAAGTGGCTTTTTAAGGAGGGCGAGGAGACCAAAGTGACTCAGATCAATAAAAATTTCAGGATGGTATGTTATATCGAGAGGTTGAAGGAATGGCTGCCAAAGGAGTTAAAAGAAGTGATGAAAGATCTGGTTTTTGCTCAGATTTTTAAGCTATACGAGAATGGTTGGGTTACTCCGCGAGAGTGATACACAGTTTCTCGTGTAGGAGATGGTGACTTACAAAAACCATGAGCTATAGTTTGTCTTTGCGGGAGATCACTCTGATTTTCATTGTTAGAGTTCTATGCAGTAACCAGGCTTCAGTGCAATTCTTGACTCTCACGTAAGGAGTTGGTTGACTAGGAAGATGATGGTGGTTTCTGGAGCACAGTGGTGAAGAGAAAAGAGGGAGTTTGTATTTTGGACCTGTGGAAGAGTCACCGAGAAGATGTTAAGAAGTGGAGTAATGCTGATCGAATAAGGCTGGTGTATCTGTGCATTATTTTTACTATGGTTTGTGAGAGAGATGAGAAGGCTAATATCCACATCAAGTATGCCCAGTTGGTCATGGATCTTGAGAAGGTTCGAAATTATCGTTGGGGAGTTGATGTTTTTGACCTTCTTTGCGGGTCAATAGGTAAAACACGTGACAAACTGAAGGAGAAGACTACTAGTTACGTGTTAGATGGCTTCTCCTACAGCTTCCAGATTTGGCCAATGGAAGCAGTGCCAAAGATTAGAAAGCTCTATGGAAGAAAACTGAACAAAAGTTTTAAGAACGGTCCTAGATGCGTAAACTGGATGGGAGCTGCAAAGATTTCGTACGGGGAGATCATCCAGTTGGAGAACATTTTTACACCCTAGGTAAATATTTCTATTTACGCTGGCTGCATCCGGTTTGAAATGAGTGTTAAAATATAATTTTGTTTACTTTTCTTGTGTAGGACGTCATCTATCCATACATCTCGTGGGGAGGCAATTGTGAAGTAATTGAAAGTGCTGAATTTCACAGAGTTAATGAGGTGATGGATGATAAAATCAAGGTTCTCACGAGGATGATAAATGCTAAGCATGACTTCAGTAACCTATTTGGAAATTCGAAGAGACACCAGAATTTTCTTTTGGGCTTCATGACAAACAAGGAGATGATGATGAAGTAACTGACAATGATGAACAAAATGGTAGTGATTAAGATTTTCTAACTCCAAGAGGAACAGCGAACACAAGCTTCAGAGCTAGAAAGGGAAAAAAGAGGCTCTCGGATCGTGGAATGGAAAAGGGAAGCAAAAGGTTCTCTCTACTAGACCACAACATGCACCGTCTAATGAGGATATGAAAACCTTTATGGTGCAGTTGTTTCAACATAATTTTTTTGGCAATGGAAGAGAGGTTACAAAAACAAATTGGTGAAAGATTTGAGAAACTGCTGTCTGAGCTTAAATGTTATGTCCCTGACGATCCTGGATTGGATAGCAGAGACAGACCATGGTGCGAGGAGACGCACCAGTCAGGTCATGGGACCTGAAGGCAAGTATATCATGGTCCCGAAACGTGGTGAAGTACATCAGGGAGCTGATACTTAGCCAGATACATAAGAAAATGAGTTTGGAAAGCTCAATGAAGTAAAAGGACAGCTCGGGGTAGTTAGGATGAGCTCGGGACAGCTTCGGACAGTTCGGATAAGCTCGGTGGAGCTCGGGTAAGCTCAGCCCAGCTCGATCTAGCTATACACTCATTGGTCAGCTAACATCAGTTGAACTGTCATGTTCCCGTTCTTGGAACTTGACATAAGGTAAAGACGTTCAATAGAAATGAGACTGCTTTGGTTCAAATCATGAGAATTGATCGTGAACAAGCGGTGGTAAAGTTAATGATCATAATAGATCATGGGAAATCTTAGCCTTGGTCAAGAAATGGACCAAAAGACTTAGCCAGAGAATAAGAAGAAGATAAGCAAGTTGGACGAGTGATATGGCAGCTTGGTGAAGTGTTCAGGAAGCTCGATCAGCTCAACGAGGTAAGACTCAGCTCTGGCCAGCTCACACTAAGTAGAGTATCTCCCTGAGATGAAATTCTAGCTCATTCAGCCGGACCACCTGGGGATCATCTCATCTCAGTTGGATGGAGTGTTTGGGTCTCGGGCCGTTGGGTCAAGTCTAGGCGGTTCCTGGGCCGGTTGGTAGGCCAGGGCTGGCTATGGGCCAATGGGCTCTTGTGGTCAGGCCATGGGCTTCAGTAATGAGTTTGGGCTTGAGTTTGACGTGCCTAGATGTGTCTGGAAACTTCCAAGATCCAACCGATGCGATTTGGACCGTTGATTGTAATCGATGGCCAAGATCTATTCCGAAAAGATGCTTGGAAGAGATGGGTCCTTTTGGACATGACCTTTAGTTTCCTATATATAGGACGGCCGAACAGAGATAAAATCATTGAGTCTTAGACGTTGGCACACGTCCTAAATAGATCCCCAAATGATAAACGAGGATCCAAGCCATAAGGGTAGGATCCGAGATCCAAGCCATAAGGGCACAATCCGGGTTCGTGGTGAGTATGGCTTAAGACATATGAGGCTGTGGCTTAAAGTAATTAAGGCCTACGGGAAGACCTATTCCTTAAGGGAAATAGGCGCAAAGGACCAAGGATCCAAGGGATGCCACCAAGAGGTTCCATCAAAGGATGCCACCAAAGGGTGCCACCAAAGTATGCCACCAAGGGATACCACCAAAGGGTGCCATCAAGGGATGTCACCAAGGGGTGCCATCAAGGGATGTCCCCAAGGGGTGCCATCAAGGGATGCCACCAAGAGGTGTCATCCAAGGGACGCGAGTACACCGTGATCCAAGAGGTACAAACGTGTCGTGATCCAAGAGGAGAAACGAGGGTCCAAAAGGGTGCGAATGGATCGGTCAGAAAGGGTGCGAATGGTTCGGGTCCGAAGACGTGCGATTGATAAAAGGACACCACTTGCATTGTGTAGGGCATGGACCCACATAATGGCAATGGGTTGTCGGTTGAGTCAATACTGGATATAAGGGATGATGGTCAATCATAATTATTGTTGAGTTTGTTGACCATATGCAATGGTTTGAGGGATAAAAACTAGTATGATTGGGGTCATGTCTTTATATCGGGAATAGGGCGCCATATGCTTTATGTAGGATGTGGATCCACATGAAAGCAATGGAAGGCCGGTTATGTCAATGCATGTTAAGTGGACGATGGCTTATCATTACTAGTGGTTGGATCATGTTTCATGAAGATGGTTCGATGGCCAAACACTAGTATGGATGCTCACGTTGCTGGAGTAAGAGTATTGATGTGATTATCCTAGATATCAACTTTGGTGTTGATGAACTCGAAATGGGCTAAGAGTTATGACGAGTGTATGGCTAGTACTATGTGTAGTAGACCATAAGTACTGAGCATACATGTGCTTCTTCAAGGAAGGTCGTGTATGATCTGATCATAGTTGAGTATGGACGTCCTGTTTCATAGATGTTGGATCAAGGGTTCGATTCTAACTTGACCAGTGATGTATCGGTTGGTAAGCACAAGACGGATCGGGCTTGATTGGGACATAGTTCAATGGCCGATCAGTTAAGAGTAAAGACTCATCTGTTCTGAGTCATGTGGGGTGGTTGGTTGATTGACTTAGGATCTGATGGGCATTGTCAGTCCATAGGATGGACATGATGTGATAAGCCGTTAAGGCAAAAGGATGTTGCATGAGCCGAGAATGGCTGGATGCATATCATTAACCGTTTGAAAACTTCTCAAAGGTTACTTTGTCTGTGGGGATGGTTGGTTGAATGATTAAGTACCCAAGGGGAGATGTTTATGCAGGTATAAGAATGCTGGACGAGTTGGCAGGAGCTGGGCGCAGCTGTCCTGTAGCTCGATCACCTGGAAGAGAGTGATGGAAATTCAAGTGAGGTGATACAGCTTAGCTAGCTGGATGAGCTAGCTAAACAAGCTGAGGCAGCTGGCCTTAGCTCGGATTCAGCTAGCTTAGGATTGTCACCTCAAAGAGCTGGATGAGCTAGCTAAGTCAGCTAGTAGTATGAGCTAGCTTAGTCAATTAGGAGGATGAGCTAACAGTCATCTGGACTGATGAGCTAACAAGCTCCGTGGATGTGGCAAAGGTATGATCTAGCTACTTTCTTTTAGATCTAGATAGAATGGTTTAGGAGAATGGAACCTTGGACTTGTATTACTTGTACCATGTAAGGATCGATTTATAAGCTGGTAGGTAGTTCAGTGAACTGACCAAGACATAGACGATTAGATTGGACAAGTGTTAGATTGGTTTTAGACCAATGGTTAATACAGTATAATCCGCTGCATATGAATATAAATGATCTAAGCTAGGAAATAGTAAGTTAGTCTTAAGCTAAGATCTAATTTGGCCCTCGCCTATGGGCGATATTATAAATATAGGGCGAAAAAATTAGAGGTTTGGTCCAGAAGAGGACTGAACGACGTGAGGCTTTGACCGCGACCTAGACGGCCGGGTTTGGTTCTTACATTAAAGTTTCACTTAAGGATGCAAGCGTTGAAGTTGAGGATGTAGAATCCACGACGAGCAACATCTCCTAGCAAGCCATATCCTAGCAAGCCATCGCCCAGCAAGCCATCTCCTACCAAACCGTCGTCGAGCAAGCCACCTCCAAGGAGATCCAACCGCGTGGTAAGCATGGGAAAAACAGTAGTCTTCACCACTCTCTGAAATGTTATTGTGCCCTGTTTATTATATGGTTTGTGTGTCTGTCTGTGTTAGTGTACTTTGTGTAATATATTTATGCAGTGCTTTTGTATTTTAGTGTGTGAACTATGTTTTGGTATGTAAGATAATGGAACTATGTGTAAGATCTTGATGTAATTAATAATGCCTATATAATCTATCTTTCTGTTTGTGTTAGTACTTTGTGTACTTGTTATTAGACCAGCATTTGATAATTTATCTTCAATTAAAAGGATGCCTTGATGTAATAGTACTTTGTATACTTGTTATTAGACCAGCATTTGATCATTATCTTCAATTAACAGGATGTGAATTTGAGTCAAGATAAAGATTTGGACGTAGGGATAAATACCCAAGGCCTAGAAGACCTTTCTCAGATCTCGCATGCCTCCAGATTTGATTCATCGCAGACCAATAAGGACGACGAACCATGTGGTTGGTGGACTCCGATGACTACAGTCCGAAATATAAAGATTGAACCAATGCAGGAAAATATGGCTCCGCTGATGGCTTCCTGGTCAAGGAAGAACCTTAGGATTCTCTTGAGGGTCGATCTAAACAGGTTTAGATGGTGATAGATCTAGTGACTAGCACTGATGGTAAGATGATCGATTGATGATTGATGATTGATAGAAGGGGACTTGATGGTCGATGGTAGAGATGAACTTTAGTGTATGGTTTGCGGAATAACCAAGCACTTGCAGAAGTTCATAGTCAGTGAGAGGCAGCCCCACTAGTGAACAGACCCGAGGCTTAGAGAGATCACTCTTCTAGCCAAATCGATGTCCAAAAAACTAAACAAAGGAATCACAAGCTTTAAGAAGTTTTTGATAAAAGAAGTGATTGCTTTATTGAGAATTTCGTGCTCCCTTTATATATGACTTACTAGTTGTGAAAAATAGAAACAAATGTAGAAAACTAGACAAAGACTTGTGTAAAAACTAGAAAACAAAGAACTAGGCAAGACTTGACCAGGATTGAACGTTTTGTTGAATGATGGTTGCTTGCTTACAACCAAGACTGATTTGCTGACTTCTTTTGGATATTTTCTTGATGAAATGGGTCAGGCACATAATGAAGTTGTTATGATCTTTTCTTGGGCTGTAGCACTTCATCTTGGCCACTTGATCCAAAACAGCTTCAAATGATTTCTTGGACTTGAATTTCGTGGCTGGCCTTTCAGGAAGAGAGTTTGGATCTTTAACTTGGGTTTTGAACTTCTTTTGGGCTGATAAAGTCAGGTCAGAATCAGGAACAAGCTTGGGCCGAAATTATCTTTTCCAGAAGCTAAACCAGCTCCTTCTTCAGTGTCACTCTCACTCATCTCCTTTCCAGCTCCTGGTTCAGTGTCACTTAGCTCACCCAGCTCATTCAGCTCATCAACTCTTACTTCAGCTGGTTTCAGCTCATGAACACTTCCTTCAGCTAGTTCCAGCTTGTGTACACTCTGTTTCAGCTCGTCCACAGTCTCACCAGCTGGTTTTACGTCAGAAATCTTGTCTTTCATCCATCCTGGCTTGTCCTTTGTTGGATATTCAGCTGTCTCGGTCAGGGTTACATCATCATTTCCTCCTTTAAAACGATTTTTTCTCAAATCTGTATCTCCTACATCATGAAACAAGTAAGAGGTGAGACAGATGATCAGAAAATAAGCATAAAAGGAAAATTAAAGAGAAGTTTAAGAATGGGACTTCCTTGGAGTTTTGAAGTCGATTTATCAAGAACTTCCAGCTCCTTATATTAGGCTGATTAACATGGTCTTTGCTCTCGTTTTGTACACTTCTTTGGGACTGGACCTGTTGATCCTGGATACTCAAAACAGAGACTATAGTTCCAGAATTACTAGTGAAAGACATGTTCCTTTGCAGACCAAAAATAAAACATTCCTTCCATAGAACATGTAGCACATGTTTCTGACAAAAAATCACTTATCAAAGTAAGTGTTATAAACAAGAATGATTCCGAGGCATGCATTAACATAGAACAATTTCAAAACGTGCCTAACTTGATCAGATTCAAACCACAAAAGTTTAAGTTCAAGATCATAATCAGTTAGCACATGTCTCCAAGGTTCAGCATGATTTTCAAAGAATGTGTTGTACACTAATATATCATCAGTGCTCAATACAGCATCATTCTTCAAGCATGATCCCAAAACAAACCAAGATTTATCAGCTTCAGAACAAGAATGAGCAGGTTGCAAAATAGAATCAAAATCAAACTCGATTTCAGCTCTAAATGGTTTAGGTTCATGCAAATTCCTAACCATAAATTCTTCTAATGCATATGTGGTTGCAAACAAATCACCAGTTACTATTTTATGCTTAGAAAAACTCAGAACAAAATTATTTTCTTTAAAAACAAATGAATCAACGATTTTCTAGAACATAAAACAGGTTGTTGCAGAACAAGCACTAATGACTTTTCTGGAAGATTAAAGATGTTGCCATGTTCCATAAACTGATCAAGACTCGAAACAAGACTAGGATTGATGTTATGATCACAGTGAAAACGTTTTTGATCAGAAAATTTATATGGTTCAAGTTTCTTAAAAGAATAAATCATGTTATGAAAAACAGAATTTGAAACACAAAATTCTTTTACTTTGTCTAGATCAAAACGTTTTACATCATAGTCATAACAATCATTTCAGGCACAGAATTAACCAGACCAAGTTCCTTACAGTGCTCTTGAGAGTCCAACTAAAATGACTTATCATTAGTTTCTGCTGTTGTTTGGCTGCTCCAAGACTTCTTCTGGTTGTGAATTCTTTTGTGCTTCTTCTGCTGAGTTTTCTGAGGCTTGAGACACTGAAACAAGGCTACTCGGTTGCACCGGTTCAAAACAGGTTAGTTCATCACAAGAACTACTAAAAAAAAGCTCGGATTGAGGAGATACAAGAGAAAACTCATGTTCTATCTCATGTTCTTTTATTACCTTAGATGGCTTGGGTTTTAGCTCTTGTATAATCTGCTCCTGCTTGCTACAACTCCTTGGGTCAGCAGCTCTTGAGGAAGGACGGGTGCTCTGTCTTCTTTCCTTCTCTAAATCCTTAAATATCTGGTTTCACATATCAGTAATGTTTTGGGGACTACTCATCCGTTTAAGAGCTCTACGCAGCAACTCCCGATCATCACGACCATGTACAGGTTTTTCTTCTTCTTTGGATAGTTTGAATTGTCCCCTGATCCTCCTAATAGGCATTTCCATCAGCCTCCCTGGCCGTGATCTTTCCTGCAAAAAATCAGATTGGTTAAAACCCAAATTTTCTTTACTTAACAAGTGCTGTCTTTTTTCCAGAAAATTCTTAGTGGAGGAACTAAATTGGTCTGGCTGTGAATTTCTCTCAGGACGTCTGGTAACACTGGATACATCCTGGCTCTTCCTTTTGATCTCAGCTTCTTTCTGAACCTGTGAAACATTAGCAAAGTGATCATCAATTTTTCTTTTAGATCACAAAGTATCATTAAATTGTTTCATGATCTGAGACATCATTCTTTCCATCTGCAAATTATTCAACTTCACAGTTGGTGTCTCCTTTATTTTACTGGCATCTCCAGCCATAGTTTCCTGTTACAATCTCAACAAAGAAAATTCAGTACACAAAAGGTAGCCGAAGCCTCACTTAGTGTTTCTCTCGAGTGTTTTTAGTGCACTCTGTTTTCTGTTGTGATTCCAGGAGTTCAGTAACCAAACAAACAACTCAAACCAGAAAGAGAAAATTCCCAAAACACCCCAAACAGAGAGATATACAGTATTAAGAGATTTTGTTTGCAAGGAGCTTTACCACCAGAGACTGGATTTCTCTTCAGTATGGTTGGATTTCTCTTCAGCCTTTTGATACTTTGATCTTTTGTTTCTTTTTTCTTTGTATAAACTGGTTGGCGCCCTTGCAGATACAACAGATAGATAGAGAAGAACAGAGAAGAACTTCCAGAGAAATTGCAAAGAAACAGAGAAAAGTAGGTTCCCAAAAACAGAGAAGAAAAATCGACATAACCCCTTATGATCAGACGCCCTCAAGCTGCTCTGATACCACTTGATAGCTTCTTGGTCAAGGAAGAACCCTAGGATGCTCTTGCGGGTCGATCTAAACAGGTTTTGATGGTGATAGATCTGGTAATTAGCACTGATGGTAAGATGATCGATTGATGATTGATAGAAGGGGAGTTGATGGTCGATGGTAGAGATGAACTTCAGTGTATCGTTTACGGAATAACCAAGCACTTTCAGAAGGTCTGATGGTAAGATGGTGATAGATCTGGTAATTAGCACTGATGGTAAGATGATCGATTGATGATTGATAGAAGGGGAGTTGATGGTCGATGGTAGAGATGAACTTCAGTGTATCGTTTACGGAATAACCAAGCACTTTCAGAAGGTATTAGTCCGTGAGAGGCAGCCCCACTAGTGAACAAGACCCAAGTCTTAGGGAGATCACTCTCCTGGTCAAATCGATGTACAGAAAACTGAACAAATTAAGGAATCACAAGATTTAAGAAGTCTTTGATAAAAGAACTGATTGATTTATTAAGAATTTCGTGGTCCCTTTATATAGGACTTCCAAGTTGTGAAAACTAGAAACAAATGTAGAAAACTAGACAAAGACTTGTATAAAAACTAGAAAACAAAGAACTAGACAAGACTTGACAAGAATTGAGTGTTTTATTGAATAACCCTTGCTTGCCTACGACCAAGACTGATTTGCTGACTTCTTTTGGATATTTTCTTGATGAAATGGGTCAGAAACATACTGATAAAAGCCCTGGTCAAAATTGGCTTGAGACAAGCCCATAATGAAGTTGTTATGATCTTTTCTTGGGCTGTAGCACTTCATCTTGGACCACTTAATCCAAAACAGCGTCAAGTGATTTCTTGGACTTGAATTTCGTGGCTAGCCTTTCAGGAGGAGAGTTTGGATCTTTAACTTGGGTTTTGAATTTCTTTTAGACTGAGAAAGGCAGGTCAGAATCAGCAACAAACTTGGGCCGAAATTATCTTGTCCAGCAGCTAAACCAGCTTCTTCTTTAGTGTCACTCTCCCTCAGCTCCTTTCCAGCTCTTGGTTCAGTGTGACTTAGCTCACAAAAATTCAGCTCATCTACTCTCACTTCAGCTGGTTTCAGCTCATGAACACTTCCTTCAGCTAGTTCCTGCTTGTGTATACTCTGTTTCAGCTCATCCTCAGTCTCACCTGGTTTTACCTCAGAAATCTTGTCTTTCATCCATCATGGCTTGTCCTTGGTTGTATATTCAGCTGGCTCGGGCAGGGTTACATCATCTGCTGCCTACCAAGTGGATTAAATGGCAAAAGAAACTTGAGCTCAGTGATTCACCCATGGCTCCAGATGGTTCTCCACAACCCTCACTGTATTGGTGCTCCGAGAATCATGGGATAAATTCATGGAATAGTCTATGAATCCAATAGTTTTAAAGATTGGTCCTACAACCTTTAATATAACCGTAGCTACAAGGATAGTTGCTGGAAAATAACTTGGAAGCGAAGTATTGCTTTCTTTATTATATAAGGTTGAATATGGGACTATCTTCGTAACACATCTTTGATGCTGCATTGATTTTTTTCCTCTTGAATATTGAGGAAATGGATGCGGTCATGTATATATGACGAGACAAGACATATTTGAGGTGTTGGAAACCAGACCATGGTTCTTTCATACCCGCCTATTTATGCCTTCAAATTCAAAAAGCATACTCGTGTTTATGGGTAGCAAAAGAGCCTATGAATTAGCCGATATTCTTCTTGCTTACGGGAGAGGAGGGCTTCCATCTCATGGGCGGACTAATAAAGTTTGGGGTGTCGATGTTGATCGTCTCTACTTTCCTCTGTTTGTAAATCGTAATCATCATTGGTCATTATTTACACGTCTCCATTTACATCCCCGTATTTACAGATTTAGTAATGTTTTATGCAGGGAATCACTGGGTTTTTGTATGCGTCAATATCATTGGAAAGACAGTTGAAGTATTTGATAGCTCGAAGGGAAAGAATAGGCAATATGTGGAGAAATTTGGTGTTATGATTCCTAGGATATTGAAGGCTCTTGCGCCACTTGAAGACAAGAAGCATATACTCCTGAAAATGTAATCTATCGTAAAGGTACCTATGAAGTCTAGATTGAACAAAACTTTATGTGATTACGGGGCATATGCACTCAAACACTTGGAATGTCACTTGCTTGGTCTTGACCTCGGTTTAGTGGATGACTAAATCATCATTGGTTGTTGACAGAAGATTGCTATATATGGGAGGCTGCACAAGATCCCATTTTAGTTAAGCTGATGACACAATATGTGCCTTCTAATTATGAGTCGTCTATTACCTTCGACCTCGTAGAAGACTGATTATGTGGGTTTGATTTGTAGTTTTTGTTTGATTTTTTCAGCTGATGACATATATGCCTTTTAAAACTCTAGTTTGGTTTTTTTTCTAAGAATGATGTGACAAAATGCTAATTCGTTTTTTTTTTTTAATTTATGTGACAAAACTCTAGTTTGTATAATAAAGATTTTCTATAATTAGTTTTTACCCTAACTAACCCCAAACAAACCCTAACTAAGCACTTAACGAATGCAAACTAAACCCTAAATGAACCCTAACAAAACCCTATACATAAGAACCTTAACATGTAACATTTGTTAGTCACTAATTGGGAGGTTTGTCAGTCGCTAATTAAGTACATTTTTCTTCTTGCTTTGCTTCATGTATTTACACTAATTTAGAAGATTTAAAGAGAAAGTACAAACGTTTAGGAGTAGGTTATACTCAGTTTTTTTTTGTTAAATTCTAGTGATCTACCTAAGGTACAGTACATGTTATCCGGGTATGAAACTACGGCGTTTTGTCAAATTGTTTGACCTAATCTTTTTTTTCTTCATTCTTGCACGACAGAGAGAAACCTAGGGGGCGAAAACTTGGAAATCGACTCAATCATGTCTTCAATCAATTCTCCATCAACGTCAAGATATCGACTATAAAATAACACGAAATTCCCACAAAATGCAAATGCGGTGAGGCGGCCGTTGTTTTCACTTCCAAACATTCAAAAATCCAGGAAATTATTTCACTGTTGTCCAATGGGATCTGAAAAGGTTAGCCTCTAATCGTATAATGATGAATTCAGTTTAATCTAACGGTATGTTGAAATTTCATGGTGAATGACAAAACCTACTTGTTCAAATGGACTGGTAAGTCAGCTGTTGAATAAATTGAAGACTTGGAGGAAGTGGTTGACGTGATGCTCATTGACAATTCCCAGATTCAGAATTCAATGAGAGCTTGTGAGACCTAGTTGAAACGCCATGAGAGTAGAATTTAAGATATGGAAGATACAATTGCACATTTTCAAAAGAAGACCACCGAATGCATTAGCGAATTAAGGATCATGGTGATGTTCTTCTGTACCTCACCTATCCATGATAGTTTGGTGATAATCAAATTGTTGTTCTGTTTTTTTTTTCAAATAAGTGTAAGACTATGTTAGTTGGTGTTTTTTGGTGATTATCATGACCTGAAACAAAATGTTGCAAACACCAAATCGTTTTGTCAACCAAATTTTCAAATAGGTTGTTCTTAAGGACAACATACCAAAAGAGTAATAAGCAAAAAAGAGAGAACAAAATACACACACCAGAAACTAAATAGGAACATCACATGTTCCTCTCTTGTGTCATGTGATACCACAGCGACTGCACTTGTGCTTTTTATTATTTCTTGATCCTTGAGAAGATTTTATCTTGTCTTCTATTGTTTCATACCTTTTCTTTACTGGTCTACCAGCACTCTTTGTTGTGTCTGGTGGTAAGACCTTCGCAAGTTTTACCTCAGTTGGGACATTCCATTCAGGTTCTGGAAGAACTATTGGGTTAATGCTTTCCGCATAGACTGTTCTCCATGTTGCAGTGGTGTATATGCCATCAGTAAATCTGTGTGCTTTCATACCTGTGTAAAAAAAAGATCGAGTAGTGTCTAGATGCTGCAAAACATCGAGCTGTAATAGGTCCCATCATGAATAAATTGCAGTGATGGCGTGTTTGCAAGGTATTTTCCTAAATCATACTTCCCACATGTGCATGATCTGTTTTTCAAATCAACATGACAATCATATTTGTCTCCTTTGAAAAGTGATCTGATATTGTTAACATGAAATCCTTTTGCCTTCACAATTCTCCTATCAATCTTTTTCTCAACCGTAACGGTTAAAGGATTAAGATGCTTTGAGCTTAAAAGTCAACGCTCGTAACCAACTGGATCATCATTTCTCTTATACTATCTAGCAAAGGAATAACTAGAAATTCTCTAGGTGATCTCATAACTGAATTTATCGACTCTGCAAAATTATTGGTCCTAATATCATACCTTAATCCAGGAAAGATAGAACGAGCCCATTTTCTCACATCATCTTTCCGTAGATATCTTCCAAGCACAGAACACATAATACTAATTTCGGTGAAACGTTCCTGAAATTCAATGAACCTATATGCCCATGAAGCTTTTTTACCCAAAGCAGTCAATCTTTTTGTATTGAAATTCTTAACCACATTGGTCAACAAGTGATGAATACAAATTCTATGTCTTGATTGAAACAGTACCAAACGCTTTAGCAATTGACACATTTCTATCTGACACAAAATCTAAGTCCTTACTATCATCTATAATGACATTCAATTGTCTAAGGAACCACTTCCATGAATCAAGATTCTCTGAATCAACAACTCCAAATGCAGTAAGATACATATTAGAGTTACCATCTACAGTTGTAGCCACAAGTAAAACTCCTTTGTATTTATTTTTCACAAAAGTTTCATCAACAACAATCACCTTACGAATGTCATTGTAGAATCCTCTAACTAATTGCCCAAACGAGAGAAATAGATACATGAACCTCCCATCCTTTGTAGTTTCATAGTGAGTATGCGTACAAGGATTAGCTTCTTTAAGCATATACAAATATTTTAGTTTTTTTGCGTAACTTTAATCTGGTATACCTCTAACTACTGCAATTGCAAACTCACGAGCTTCCTAGACGTGCCAATAAGTAATCTCACAATTATGCTCCAAGCGCATAAATTAGACTATGCCATTCACTTTTGGTCCTTCATTGGTATCCTCAAATCGATGTTGTATTAAACTCTCAATTGTTCTTGCCGACACTTTTTCCACATTTACTTTTCTTAGAAGGAGTACATGAATGTATTTCCACGCACTTTCTGATCATGAAGTATGTAGACCCATCTAGACATTGCTCACGCAAAGTCCAGTTGCACATTTAATCTTTACATCAAATATACCACCATTTTCTCGTGGATTTGAGAACAACGTAATTGAAATTACTGTTCATCACCCAAATTTTAGTTGTTGCGTTTAAAACAACTTTACTTTTGAATATTTAATCCTTTTTCACAAAACCTGTTGTCAAATCGGCCATCCTTATCGCCATCTCCATTGTTTTCACTCCTTAAACCAGCATCACCGGAACCATCCTCAGCGACATGTTTCTTCTCAGAAGACTCATTTGATGGTTTGAGAAAGTCTCCTTGATTTTTTTCATGAACTTCTTCATCCTCAACATTACTTGAGCCACACGGCTCCTTATTCAAATCCATATTGACTCTTTCATTTTCTTTTGCACCAGTACCAGACAACGTGACACACAAGATTGTAGACAAACCCTTCTTCGCTTAGGTCACAAAATAGATACTTCTCGATAAGTGCTGATAATAATGGGAGGATACCCTCTTTGATTCACCATCTCATACCTGAGCCCGGCATGAACGCGCATAAGGTCGACCCCATAATCCTCACACACAAAGATCTCGAGCTGCTCCAACAGAGTAGTAGTTTCTAATGTTACCATTCGACCATGCCTTTCTTTGTCTACCTAAAAACTCCACTGATCACTGCAACTTAACATCCACACGCCATATTTAACATAGATTAGAATCATGTTGTATTGATAGAGAGAAGAGATGGTTATGTCGATGAAGAAAAGTGAGAGACAAAGAAGAGACGAAGGAGAGAAAGATCATGGGAGGAGAGGAGAAAATCGTGGGGTGAATATATTATGAGAGATTTAGTTTCCATATTTTCAGGATTTACCTATAATATGTATTCTATGTAGAGAAGAGCAGTGAAGAGAGACCATGATGTTTATTCTGCACTACACGTATGATAAGGTAAAAGACAGAACAAGTTAAGACATAAAAAAGGTAGTCCACCGCGTCCTTGTTATAAGTCGTAATATTTCTCAAAGTAGACTAAAGACCTTTTTTCGAATACCACATGACAAAATCTAGCTAAGTCAGAATATGGAAGAAAGTTTTGTTTGTAATCTATACCAAGATAGATCTATGTAGAGCATACTATCTGATTTCTAGACTAAGTAGATAGTTAGAATGAGTATTCTATCTGTGCTATGGTGATGATTGTTTGAATAAGTTTTTTGTTTTTAGATTTTGGTTTTAGATTTTGGTTTTTGGTTTTTACGTTTTCGGTTTAGATTTTCGTTTTTTACGTTTTCGGTTTTGTTTTCAGCTTTTGGTTTTGATTTTTAGTTTTTAGATTTTATTTTTTTCTTTAGTTTTTAGTTTTTTCTAAAGCAAAATTAACGCATTATTTAAAATAATAACACAAAACAGAAATTAAAATATATAAATTTCCATTAAATTTATAAACATACAACGATGGTTGTTTAAAATAAAAATATAGGAACATGTTTTTCAAATGATTTACTTTAAAGTGTCATACTCAAATATAGATCAGAAAGTATCTATAAATTAAAAGATTAAAATACTTCCAATTTTAAAACATATATAGAATTTCTTATATAAAATATATTTATTTTAGTACTTGAATTGCTATTGTCAAAATTTATATAATATTAATTTTTTATGTTTTTATAACTTTTAGTGTGTCTAATAATTCTTAAAATTATTCAATAATTTTATGTATAGATATTAATAACTAAAGGTGAGCAACAAATATATATATATATATATATCAAAATATATTTACAGATATAACACACAACTAAATTATTGTACATTTTTGTTTAAATGATATCTTATCTACAAAAACTTGTATGCAATAATTCTCTTTATGCAATACTATTTATTTACTTAGTAATTAAATAAACATAGTATTTGACTATTTTCTATAAAAAAAAAATATTTTTTAGTAAAATCCCACAAAAGATAGTTTTTGGTTTTTCTTCATAAATTGGCTCAAATTTTGAAAAACTAGTTTCCCTAAAATTTAGGGAATCCATTTTTAAAAAATATTGATTGTCAAATCAAATAGTTTTTACAAAAAAAAAAAAACTAAAAACCAAAACTTGATTGGATAAAAAATAGTTTTTACAAAAACAAAAACTAAAAACTAAAGCAAAAACCAGAAACACTCATCACCGTAAGATAAAACATGATTCCACAATTTTTTTTTAAAAAAGATTAAATATATAAATAGTCATACTAATTTTCCAATGATTTTCATATTTTTTATATTTTTAAAACTTAGTTTACTATTTACTCATTACAGAAGGGTAAAACATATCCAGACTGTCCAAAAGTATCAAAAATCTTATTTAGACAAATAAAAATTGAAAGTGTCTCTTTTTCCAATTCTCCTATAAAAAAAAAAATATGATTCTAAAATACAATTTTTGTTTTGGCTTTGTAAAATTTTACCATAACATTTATCTAAAGTTATTGTATAGTACGGAAATTTTAAACTCATTTACGATAACAGTTCAGTAAAACGTGCTATAATAACATGCTATCAATGTGAACTTTTTGTAGTGTTATCTCTAAGGAGATGTGGCCATAACATGCTATCAATGTGAAATTTTAAACTCATTTACGATTACAGTTCAGTAAAACTAGTTATAATAACATGCTATCATAGATTACAGACTAATAAGTCATGCCAAAATAAGTTTATGGCCATAAAATATATATGAGTAAAGCGTATAGAGAGATGGAATGAGCTTTTATTCAGCTTTACTTCATAAAATGTGGTTGATCCACAATGGATGCAACTAATGATGCAATGTATATCTTCGCTACAATATCATGTATTAATAAATTTTCAACTAAGAGGGCACATAATTAGGCCTGGGCATCCGGCTCCTCGGGTCGGGTTCAAGTCGAGTCTTATCGGGTCCAGGTCCTGAAAATTTGAACCCATATAGGTACCTATAATTTTTCGGGTCGGTTCCGAGTCGGGTCTTGTTGGATCCGAGTCGGTTCGAGTCTGTAATTTCAATACCCGTAAAACACCCATAATTTTTGGTACATTTCGGATCTGGGTAGGTTTAGGTGTTTAGGACCCGAAAAGGACCCGAAGTACCCAAGTGGACCTGAAAACCCGATAATTACCCGAAGAACCACCGAAATGCCCAAAAGTACCCAAAATGTATCAAAAACCAGACCTGAAAACCCAAAAAATTCAAAAATTTTACCCAAATACCCGAATTATATTTTTTGAAAATCTAAAATTTTACCCGAAACCTAAAATTAAACCCAAAAACCCGAACCCAAAATTTTTTAAAATACCCAAAATACCATATATATACCCAATCACCTAATATAACTAATATATAAAATAATTTACGGGTAGTGCGGTTACCCGATCGGGTCTCGGGTAGGACCCGGACCCGACCCAAGACCCGCGGGTCTAAATAAAAAGGACCCAACAGATACTTTAGCATGGACCCGGACCCGGACCCAAACATGTATTTTCGGGTCAGTTCCGGTTCAGGTCTTCATGTTCGGGTAAAATGCCAAGGCCTACACATAATACCACAGAAAGGCTTGCGCCAGGGTGACCCTTTGTGTCCCTACTTATTCATCACATATACAGAGCCACAGATCACAAATATTAAAAAGGCTGAGAGATAAAAAAAACTAACATGAATTAAGGTTGCAAAGCCTGCCCTTCAATATCTCATATGCTCTCCACAAATGATAGTCTCTTTTTTTTGTAAAGCATATAAAGAGGAATGTCAGACCATTTTCAGAATTTTAAAGGAGTATGAGGTAGCGTCATGTCAAATGATAAGTTTCCAAAAATCTTCTATTCAATGTGGACATAAGATTGATGAGTCATTTTGGCAGGAGCTTCGAGATATCTTAGTTATTCGGAAAATAAGTGCGATGAGGTCATATTTGGGAATGTCAGAGAGTTTGGAAGGATCGAAGACACTATTTTTTTATTGTTCACGATGTTTAAATAATCGGGTGAATTGATGTACTTAATCTCTTCACCAAGGAGGCAAAGAAAGTGAATGTAAAATCAGTGGTTATTGCCTTACCAAATCATGTGATGTCTTGTTATCGCCTATCAGATATCGTAAAAAAGAAATTGATGAGCAGAGTGCCATCATTTTGGTGGAGTTCAGAAGAGGCATGCATTGGAAATCATGGGACAAATTATGCAATTATAAGGATGAAGGAGGGTTGGGATTCAACACAGCTATGCTGGGAAAGTAATTCTGGTACTTGATCAAGAAACCAAATAAATTATTTTCTTTAGTATTCAAAGGACAGTACTTCAGAAATGCATCACCCTTGAAACTGATTAGATCATACTCACCGTCATATGGCTGGCGCAATATTCTCTCAGCTAGATCTATGGTTGACAAAGGACTAATCAAAAGGGGAGAATATGATCATTTGTTTCATTATGGAATGATCTTTGGCTCCCAATCACTTGTCCGAGACTAGCAAATAGAAATCAGCATAACCTTTACCATGATCTTACAATGGATTCTCTCATCAATGTAACTTCGCGCACTTATAACTTACATTTTATTCTATATTTGGTAGATCCCCAAAATGTAAAGATTATAGAAAGTATACCACTGAGGCAGACACATGTTAATGATAGAGATGGATGACACTTCATGACACTTCACGAACAATGGGAAATACACGGTAAAATCTGGATATCAAGTTGAAGAGTTTATCCCGACAGTGAAAACCACCGACAGAGAAAAAACACTGCCAGAGTATGGACTTACGGTCGTTCCCCTAAAGGCATTTTGCTAGAAAGTGTGTTGTCCACCAAAGATTAAGCACTTCTTATGGAAATTAGTGTCAGTATGCATATCAGTTTAGAAAAACCTGCGAGGGAGAGGGAAACATGGTGATATATATGTTATGTCAGACGTGGAAAAACCAAGGAATTAATAAACCATGTGTTTTTTGAATGTTCACCGATGGTTCAAGTTTGAACACTCTCATGGATCCCATCAAATCCAGCTATTTTTCCTACCAAATCACTTTTTTTTGCAAAAATAAATCATTTAAATTGGAGAATATATCCGCATATGGAAGATCACCAGTTCACATGGGTTTTACGGTACATTTTGAAAGGGGATACAGTAAAGTTTTTAGTAATATAGATATCGATTCTAGAAAAATTCTAACGTTGGCAGAAACAAAATCATTACTTTGGGCTGATGCACAAAATTCCCTCACTAGAACAGTCGCTTATATACCGGGCATATGGATCGTGGAAGACTCATGAAAAGTTAATCTAGACAAGGTTGGTATAATACATTGGAGGGCTTTGACGAATTAAAGGGGGTGAAGAACACTTGGGCCAGTCTTTCACCATTTCACTCGAAAGTATAAACGCTCATACAGGTAATAGAGTGTATGAGGAATTTACGTCAATTTTATGTCACATTTGCAATGGATAGCTCTCACTTAGTGAATATGGTTTTGGATCCAAAACAATGGTCAGCTTTTGAAAGTGACTCGGAAGATATCAAAAATCCCAGAGGAAGCTTCCACAGCTATGAAGTCATTCATATCCTTAGAAAGCTGAAATCAAGGACGGACAACCTCACACACAGTGCCAGGAGACAACCGTCACTTAAATGGATGTGGAGTTGTCAGTTTGGTTTGCAGAGTTTTCATGAGTCTATTTATTTTGATGATAAAAAAATATTTACAATGTTTATTCGAGGGATAATTTGGTAGCATGTACAAATTTGTGTCTTTTTGTATTACCATGCTTATTTGAGGGGAAGAAAATTCCAGAAAGTATTCCTCATGAATGTGTGATATACTTTGTCGATGATTTCTGGAAAAAAAATTGGTATTCTATCAAGGATATCAAGAAAAAAATTAGGCATGGGCATTCAGGTCTTCAAATCGGGTTTAAATCAGTTCCTTTCGGGTTTGGGTCTTTCGACTCCTAAATATTTGGACCCAATAGATATTTGAGAAGTTTTTTCGGGTTTAGGTTGATTCCTCTCAGATTCGGGTCAGTTCAGATATATAAGTAAAATACATGTAAGTACTGTAAGTTTCAGGTCTATAGCAGGTTCGGGCCGGGTTCAAAGTTATGATCTTAAAAAGACCTGAAACACTCAAAATCGAGAAATACTTAGAAAAAGTCCATCATATTTATCTAAAGATTTGTAAACAACTAAAATTAAATTATTAATAGTTAAAATTAAAAAAAAAAAACAATTACACTCTAAGATTGACATTTAATGTTCCACTAGATTTTGACCCGCGCTTGAGAAGCGCGGGTTTTGTTTTGGTTGTAACAAATGTATCAAATGATTCGATTTCTATTATAAGATATTTTTATATATGAAATTTGATGTATATTTAACCTTTTAATAGGTATTTTCATTGAGTATTGCATAACCGAATCAGTTTTTGGTTGAACCGAGAATCAGAAAATTAAGTGTTGTGAGAGTATAAAGAATTAAAATACATATTAAATTGAAACCAAAATTAGATGGGTCAGTGACCCATAGTAAATTTTAAAAATCAATACTATTGAAAATAAATAAATAAAATTGCGGGTTGGTGAGTACCCGCGATTCAAAATCCACCAAACCGCACCTGCCTTGCATAAAATACTCATAACCCGCACCCGCCAATCAATTTTTTTCAAATTGTTTAACCCGCACCCGCCTGCAGGGGGTTAAACAGGGCGGGACCCGCGGGTGATGACTCAGCTTCTCAGCCCTACTTACATCATAAGCATTTGAGATTTGGACCTCACCTATAACCAAAAATAAATCATAAGCATATGAGTAATTTCTTCTAACATAAAATAGAAAAATGAAGGAATGATCAAAACATTGAGTTAGTAGAAACATATTTCAAACTATATAAACAATGGTCATCGAAACATAAATTTTATTTTCAAGGAATGCCTCTATATTGCCAATCTTAGCAAATCGTAGATGACATATCACCATGCCTTCTGTTTCTTGACTAGCTGTATGAAGATTCTCAGAAAAATTTACCCCAAAGACAGCAAACTTATCTCTGGCCACTAAGAGAATTGCATATCAAGTTAAAAATCAATATGTTTATAGGCTTATATCTTTTATATTAAATATATAAAACTTAGGAAATGTCCACGAACTCCAACACAATTTTTGCCAATTCAAGAATGTATGTCTCACGAGGCATGGATCTTAGTTCCCAATATAAACAAAAAATAACATTATCATTTTAGGTTAAACTTTTACGAAACGAAGATGTCTAAATAGTAAATCTATATAAAACAATAAACTTACATTTGCTTCACAAATGATTAATTACATGGTATCCCCTATGTCTTTCATGAAATCTCTCCATGTATGAAGGATTTTGACTTGGATGCGACATGCAGTCTTCTCGATTTTATATCGTTCAAGGAAGACAACTGCAAATTATTCGCCATTTTTGTTTTAGGTTTTTCAAGGAATAATGAATATAGTGGTTAATAAAGACTATATTTATAATAGGTAGGGACGACATACATTTAGGTTACGCAAATGTAGGGCAGAATATTTAGACGATTTTTAAAAATATCTCTTTCGAGGAATAAGAAATATTTTTTTGAAGATATTTTGAATTAGATAGGAAGTTTAAAGTTTAATAGTTAATGGTAATCCAACTAAGTTAAGTCACCGAAATTTATGGAATCCAACCAAAGAATAACTAACCACGATATTGATTGTGATTAATCTATAAACTTGTAGATAGAGCAATTTATTTATTTGAGTAGGAAGCTAATTATAGAAAATAGTTTTTGCAATATTTTCTTAACAAAACGTATCTCGTCCATTAAATGTCACCATGAGAATGATAATATATCGACATATGAAGAAAAGTTAATACGAAAATAGTTGAAATTATCTTGCATATAAAAAATTTAGTTATTATTCAATAAGAATCTTAATATATTATTTAAATATTTTCAAAATCAGATATCAAAGATATTACTAAGATCGTTTTTAATATTTCATTTTTACAATATCTTTTAATATCATTTTCTGGAAAATATAAGTATTTATTGTTTAATATTATTTTAAATAATAAAATGTAATTACTTTTAAATATTATTACAATTAGTTTTAATTCATTTGGATTTATTAAATAAGAAATACCATTACTATAATATTTATAAATACATTATTCATATTCATAATTAAATTACTACAATAAATAATATATATATGACTTAATTAAAATTATTTTATAAACTATAAATTAAAAGAATTACATATTCATGACAACATATTCATAGAGTTTACAACATACTTCAATTTATTAATGAAAAATATTAAAATAAATATTAAAAGAATAAAAATTATATTTAATATAATATCTAAATTACTATATTAAAATATAATTTTATATATTTTTATTTGATAAAAATATTAAATTTTGTTAATTTTATTATACAGTATATTGAATTATATATTATGATATATAGTTACAATTTATTACAATTTATTTTATAAATATGTAAACATTTATAAGTATGAGAGCAGCTTAACACCATATAATTAATTTATATTATAATAAATATTTATGTAGTCAATCTATAGATTGAAATTGTGTAATATAAGGTTTATAAGACAATATAAATGTATGAAATATAATATGGAATATGGTTAGAGTAATTAATGGAAAGAGAGAGAATAAATCGGGTATATTTAATATGTGATATGATTTGTAACAATTGATATATATATATATATATATATATATATATATATATATATATATATATAGATGTAATACCAAAAAATAAATTACCAAAATGTCATTAATGAGGTTGCAGACAACTTCCATCAGTCGATTTTTCAAGGGTGTCTTTACTTTTAATAGTATAGATAATACTTTGAAGTGTTATAAAAATAATAATGAAGATTGCTAATAAAAATACATTTCAACTAATTCATAAACTAAAATATATAAAATAGAATACATGAAATTATAGCTTTGGATATACATGTTTTTAATTTGGGTATGGAACAATTCTTATCGAGTTGAATATATGTGGATTGGTTCTTTTTTGGATTTGGGTCTATTCGGGTTTGTTATTTTTGTGTCTGGTAGTTTCCAGTAGAGCAATCTTGGACCCAATATATACTTATAAAGTTTTGGTTCAGTTTCGGTTTAAGTATTTATAGATCGGTTCCGGTTTGGATTTTTGGATTCAGTTAAAATGTCCAGGCCTAATAAAAATAAACGTTGTAGAACCATGACAACCAATAACATCTTTAAACTCAAATTCACTATATCAACCATATTTAAGCACACTGCTTCTACATCATCTTTGCTGTGTTTATATCCTTTAATATTCACTGATATTATCCATATGAGGCTTAGCTGAAAAACTTCTGTTGGTGAGTAATAATATAAGTTGCCTTATTTAAACGTTTTGATCGTTGTGTCTATTCAATAACAATATTTACTTCAGATGTTATCGGCATAGTAATTAGTTGTACACCACTTCAATTTCTTCTAAATAACGAAACAGATAAAAAGATCGTGCATATTAAAGATGATACGTATATTCATTGACACATACGTGTTTGTTAGACATAGTGAACCTAGAATCGAATGGCAAGCGGTTGGTGAAGTTTGGAGAGAAAACCTCAGATGCTCTTAATGAGGCAAAAAATAATCTAACATATTCTCACAAAATCTGGAATATTTTTATTTATTCTAATACTTTCAAGAGTGGTGGTTAATGTCGAAAATACCCATGACCGATTTAATGAATTGTTTAATAAATAATTCGAAATTATCTCTCTCCAAATTATTCTAAATTGATAGATATTTATCGAGCCGTCGTCGAGGAGGAGAGTTCTTCTTCTGGAGTATTAGTCGAGTCCAGTCTTCTCAGAACATTCTCTTGTTCTTCCTTGCATGTTATTGCGATCTCGTCGCTTTTGATTCCGTGTAAAAGGGAATGTATCTCAAATCATCACAGGGATTTCGATTAGATAGAAAATTTCGTATTTGTGTTTGAACTAATCGAGGAAGATCGGAAAGTTTGAATGGTCTACTTATTAAGGAATTCGATAACCAACAACCGTATAATTGAATGTCGGGAATCAAAACTGTTTAAAAGACTCGAGTCATTGTAACTGGAAATTTCTTATTCACTAATCGAAGATCAGAAAGGAATGAAGGTGTGGATGATATGTTTATTACTCAATTGGATAATCAACAAATAACCAACAACTGTATGATTGAATGTCAGGAATGAAAGGACGATTCAATCAAAGAAGATTAGACATTGGCCGATTACTAATTGACTACTGACACAATTGTGTAACATGGTGTAACGAAATATAACTTTGATGGTATAACTGTATAACCAAGTATAACTTTAGAGGTTTAATTATTTTTAAATTGCAGACAATGAGTCCTTTTTCGACGAACATACACTTTGATTATGATGGACATTATTCGAAGGATGGAGATGATTATGAATGGATTCCAACTGATGGTCGTTTGTATGCTATATCCTTTAAGACATCATCGTTGGAGGAGATCACTTATTTGATGTTGAAGGAGAAGATATGCAGGAAGATGGAAATAGATCCGTTTATGAAGAGGCTCAGTTTGGGTTACATCCCATTGGTAGTGGAACCTAAGAGGCAATCATATATTTTGGATGATGAAGATGTGTTTGTTTATGTAACATCAGTGGACAGAGAGCAAAGAAGAAGTATTTTGCATGTGGAGGACATCGAAGAATTGCAAATAGTTCAAATAACCGAGCAACTATCAAGAGTCAAAGAGACCTCTTGTAGTAGGAACTATTGTGAGCGTGGGAGTGGATATGGAGAAGAAGAGAATGTGGGCACTGGTTTGGAACACGATGAACATCCCCGCAAGAAACAGAAGAAGAGTAGGTTGTAAGCCTTTCGGTTGCAGTTTTGTTTTGGTGTTTTATCTTATGGGAACGTTGTGAGAGAATCAATTTGTATTTGTGTGTTGTATAACTAAGTGAAACTTGGTTTCTTTACTGGTATAACTACAATGGAAAAACTGAGTAATAAGTCTCTGAAGTACTAAGATGGTTATTTATTGTTAATGTTATGGTGTTATCCAATTAGGAGTCCTTAAGAATAAAAAATAATAAAATATAAACTTTTTTTTCTTATTTATTGCATGATTAAATATAAAATTACAATGATTATTTAAAACATGATTAAATATAAAAAGACAATAATTATTTAAAACATGATTAAGAGTTGATCATCCATTACAAGTCATAGGTTTAAAAACATTTTGAAACAAGGGAACAACAACATAGAAGTCATCCATTACAAGTTCACTACAAGCAGATTATACAATAAGACAATAGCAAGACAAACATGCATCATGTAGGAAGAGACGAGGAAGTTGAGGCACCATTCTTGCTGCTCAAGTAGTTGGTTTGTAAGTCAGTACACTCTTTCCTTTCCGGACATACACACAGCAATGGAGAAGTTTCCCCATCTCCAACCACATTGAAGACAAATGAGTCTCCTACGCTGCTTCTGTTATCAACACAAAACCTTCTCCAGCCTCTTCCGATGTAAAACATGCCGCCTGCTTCGTTAAATCGCAAACTGAGTGACTATGAATTTCCCTCTTTGTTCACCAGTTTCGCTTCTCGGCATCGATTGTTCAAAGCAGTACACCGCGTAGCCCCAACAGGAAGATGCTGCAAACAAAGAAGGTAAAGACACATAACAGATCACAAGTGTATCTTCACAAAGATTTTAAATTCAGACACATAAAGTAAACTACTCACAAGTTTGTCTTCAGAGAGATTTGACAGAGTGGCCTCAGCAAAAAAAACAATAGTCACATGAGAAAGAAGGAGCACCATCCGCAGCATCATCTCCTTGAGGAGGTGTATAGTGAATCTCAGTAAAACTAAGACCGAAAGGATTCACATGAAAGACCATGTCTCCTTCCTTTTTGAACACGACAATGTCACCGATGCGAAGGGAGTGTGCTTTGGCGAAGGCTTTCCAACCATTGGTGAGTCTTCTTCCTTCTTGTATAACTTTCCAAGTTTTGTGTGAAGCGCCCGATCGTAGTGTTTATTTTCCTTGGTTCGGTTTGCCTTCTATGTGTTTTGAGTAGAAGGAAAGTGGTATTGCCTACAAGTCAACAAAAGAGAAGTTAAGCAAAGAACATAAACAGAGGAGAAATAGAGAGTGTGTGTATACCACGCCACTGTAGAAACCAGGAAGCAAAGGCTTCAAGAGGTGAGGTTTATGCTGATTCGCCATCTGCAAACAAGAAACGAAATGGAAACAATCATACATGTTCGGTTTTACTAACCCCTAATCGATTGAAACCCAAATTGAAATGGAAACAATGTTACATTTTCGGTATTACTATCCCCCAATCGATTGAAACCCAAATTGCTTGAAATCACAAAACCCAACCGTAAAATGAGAGGAGAACAACATCCAACCTAACTAGACAACAAATCGATTGAAATCCACAATTTTTGAAACCCTAATTTGAAACCAAAATTTCCCAAAATCGTCGAAAACACAAAACCAAACGGTAAAACTAAAGGAAAAACAACACCCAACCTAATATAAACCCATAAATCTGCAAGAGAAGCCTTCGATTTACGGATTCTCGATTTACCTTGGTCTCGCCACGGATCGAAATCTCCCCAAATCGCCTTCTCTCGAGAGCTCTCTCTTTTTTTTTTCTCCTTCGTGCGAAAATGATTTTTTTTCCCTGACCCAAACACGAAAACCGAGTGAAACTTGTTGTTTTCGTTACCGTTGCGGTTGGTCAAATAATTTGTATTTGTGTATTGTATAACTAAGTGAAATTTGTTGTTTTTGTTACTGGTATAACTACGATGGGAAATATGATTGTAAACTCTCAACTTCTTAATTTAATAAAACCCTGAAGTAATGATATGGTTATTTATTATTAATGTTACGTTAATTATGATTTGATCAGAAATATTAAAATTACATCTAATTGCTTGGTCATATAGGAAATACCATGTGTTATCGTAGCCTTTTGGCAAAAACTGACCTCGTTAGATTTGAAAACCTCGTATGGCACGAAATCAAATTTATGTGTATATGATCGTCTGAGAAATGAATCTAGGAAACATAATTTAATTGGTGTAACCAAAAAATCAGTGATTCAAGTAGAGCATAACCGAGATATATGGAAATAATTAAAAAGTGCAACTTTGATGTTTTTCGTAAAACTGAAAACTTGGTGAAACTTACTACGAAAATCGCTGGGATAAATTTTCCCGCCCAGC
>CAKOAT010114043.1:216474-288472 GCA_932364175.1 Eruca vesicaria subsp. sativa
TCTCTCTCTCTCTCTCTCTCTCTCTCTCTCTCTCTCTCTCTCTCTCTCTCTCTCTCTCTTTCTCTCTCTCTCTCTCTCTCTCTCTCTCTCTCTGATTCCTCTCCTCGAACTCACAGAGAAATTGAGATGTCCACCGCTTCATCTTCCAGGACCGGTGGTCGGACACGAGTACGAACTCCGGGAATACCTAATAAGTGTTGGTGCAGGGTGGGAATCACCGTGGTCATATCGAAAAGCAAACTAAACCCATTTCGCCGGTATTATCGGTGTCTCTATGCGGCTTCATTAAGGGTATTATCCATTTACCTTTTACTTACTCTCGAAAGCTTACGAATTACGCTTACTCGTTTTGAAAATATCCATGTCGTAGCTTGAGAACGATAATCACGTTTTCAAATGGGTTGATGAAGCTTTCACTGATGAGATACAACAGTTGGATTGCCAAGTTCGAATGCTCGAAGAAGAAGTTAAACTTCTCAAAGCAACAATAAGGAGTGAAGGTCCGACGACGAGTTCCAAGATATCTGGAGGTTGTGTTCTTCTTAAAGTCGTTTTAGTACTAGGAATTATGCTGTACAATAAGTAATTCCTGGAAAACTTTTCTGTTATTGTTATGTTTTCTCTAAGTTAGACAACAATGTAACACCAACGAAATTCAACTTTGTCTTAAGTTTAGAAAGTTGAACAATTGATTAAGTGAAACTATAAAGTTGGAAAATAGAGAGATCGGAAATAGAACAATAGAGAAAGTTTCACCAACATTAACACATAGTTTTATCGACATTTAAACAAAGTTGAATCCGACATTAAACATTTACACGAGACCTTCAACCCCATATTTCTGAACATAAGGGTCGCTGTTTAGTAGAGACTGCCTGAATTCCTCAACCTTGGGCAAACACGGATTGAACCTGAAGTCCGCAAATCCACCTTCGGTCTCAAGCCATATTTCAGGAGGACCAAAATAACCTGTATAAGTGATTTTAGTAAAAGTTCTACTCAACTATCACATTTAAAACTAGTCACAGAAACAACACTTACGCATAAATTTCTAGACTCTCCACATCTTAAGAGCCACAATCACCTGTCTACGACCCCCCCCCCCCCACTCATGTAATCAAGACCATCCCGGAAGGCATAGGCCTGATTGCCGGTCACCAGACATTTTATCTGATGGTCACTATTCAGAATAAAGAAAAAGTGGGTCAGTTACAATATATATATAAATTTTGCTTGGATCATATGTTACTTTATACTCACATGTTGTCCCTTATGTAAAACTCCATCCTTGGACCTGAAGGGGCATCGAGATAGACTTCTGTGTTGAAGACCACTCCCATTGTGTCTACCATATAAGTGTTACTCAACTAAATCAGTTCGTTTCACTTAGTTTCACTTACATCTACAGAGTTCTACAAAGTTCTGAAACCAAGATATGCGACTGTTGAGATTACCAACATACCTATGGGATATCTGAGGTCACGCCAGTGCATGCGAGGGATTTCATGGATGCTTTTGAAGTCCAAGAAAAGACGACTGTTCAGAGGTTTGATGATGCGGACTTGCGTACAGCGCGAAGCATTTAGTCTGAACGGAGAGCTAGTTGGCTGGAAACATGGGTAGGTCCGTTCAACTTCTACCACAAAGATTTCCACCCATCTTCCCTCTTCCTTCTCAAGGCCTCTAAAATTTGGATAATCCCCATCAGTGGTCATCTCCATCTTGTATCCCTACATAAATAAAGTACAAAGATCATGTTTATTACATGTTACAAAGATCAAGTTTTTATTTCTCACGGTTACATGTTTATTACACACTTGAGAGATGATGATATAACACTTACATCTGCACCTGCGAGGATATACTTATAGTAAGACCCATGGTTGGTAATCGCGTAAGGGTAGATCCTGTGTAGTTGCACTTTGAAACGCCAAGACCTGATCTTGGGGTTAAAAGTAACCTCGGAAAGCTTATTGTACTCTGCCATCTTCTTTGTTGAGAGATGAGAGAAGAGATGGAGTATTCGCAGAGATGAGAGAAAAGATGAGAGAGGAGATGGAGTAACGGTGAGTGTTTAAATGCAGAATTCTTATAAATGTAAGAGATGTGGCGTATACAAGAGACTTTTTCACAAGAGAAGTCGTGTTCTTTCGACGAGGCTTTTTTCTCATAATTAATATTATCCTTTTCAGTTATTATCTCTTACACTGCTAGTTGCTATCATTAAATATATGAACTCTAAATATATTCACTAACTATTATCCATTTTGGTAACTGACCATCTTTTGAAAAATAAAACGATATAATATCAAAAATTTCGTTAAGTTTTGTACAGTTTCAAATTTTCATACAATCTAAATTGTTACGTTTACATATTTATATATCTGAAATTTCAGGAGAGGCGATTGTTGCAGTCAGAAAGCGTGTGAGATAAGTTGGAGTAGTTATGCTTTCTCGGGGTTCAAAGTGGAGTTTAAATGCAATGGTTATGATGATCTACTACTTAATGACGGTGTAGTGTTGTGGCGTTTAAATGCAAGTGTAATGATTATAAGAGAGACTTCAAACTAGACATTTTCATGAGAGAAGTCGTGTTCTTTCGAGTAGTCCATCAAATCACCCAGCTCCATAATTACAGGTTTTTCTTTAACCTTTATATTACTATTTTAATTTAATATATCCTTACCTACGTTTTACATAGTTTCAAAAAATTTATGCAATCTAAATTTTGAATTTTTTCTTAGTTTCATAACAATCTAACTCACTTACTTTCACTTACTTATATAGTTATATATCTTAGTTTCACTTACTTTATATATATTTATATATCTTATACAAAGTTACAGTTCCAAGAGATGCGAGTGTAGATATTCAGAAGGCGTGTGAGAGAAGTCGTGTCTGAGAAACATCGTGTCTTCTCGAGGAGTCCATCAAATCACACTTAAATGGACACGCTTCTTTTGATTAGGGTGAGTGGTTCATTAAATTTTAAGGGTTTATCACTTCTACAAACTTGTGATTTCTCTCACCATTAACCGTTTTCTTTTATCAGAGTTAGACATGGAGAACGTGAACTTGACTTCTCTCCCTCCTTCAATTCTTCATAAGATTCTCTCTAAAGTATTAATGACCGGTATCCGGAACTTTGGTTCTGCAAGGATTTCTTTTCTAGGGTTTTATGAAGTTGGAAGAGATGATCACTTCTATAGATCGGCCAATCTCATTTACTTCAATGACTGGGCAAATGAGGTCAATGCTATTCGAGCTTTCAAGGTTAAATGCTACCGTTTGGGTAATACTGAGGCCATCTACATGAGAGGTATGTATGAGTTCTTCTTCCTCCATTTACTTGATTAAGGAAGGGAAAAAATACATCGTGTTGGCACAATTTGTAGATGCTATGATGAACTTAGCCTTTAGCGTTGATGGTAGAGGAATTGTTCACAACTACCCTGCTTTTACTCGTCAACATGTTGACGAGATGTTTCAAATCATCACTAGTTGGGAAATCGTAGGCAATTGGGATTACAAAAAACCTCCCATGTTTATATTTGTGGCTGAAAGGATAGATCCTAATGTGCCACATTATTGCTGGTGCTCCAACTTAGACCCTCCAATGTTTGTAGTCTCCCTAGATGGATCAAGATTACGGTGGAAATGAGATTGTTGTTTCTGGAATTGTGCAGCTTGGGACTTCTGCTATGTCATACACTTGACTGCTCGTGCATGGCCCATTGAAGATTAGTTGGGTGTTTATGACATAGAAGTTTTATCTAGTTTTACTAAGATCTACGTTTCACACGACGCACGATTCCATGGATAGTTTCATTCGACATCGTGATGGAGGACTTGTTATGTAAATTACTCTTCACAATATGCTTTGTTATTTCTCTAGTTTTATCTATAAACATTATGTAATTACTCTAGTTATATCTATAAACTAATCTTTTTTATTTGAACTTCAATAAATATGTCAATAACAACACATGTGGCCAAACAATAACGTAATAATAAATTGCAATCTAAATGTGGAGTACTCCTGAATGTGCGATTTAGTTCAATTTAGCATAACTTTGTAACTGAGACAGTATTTATTTGTTCAGGTTTTATTACGATACACAGTTACACCAAAGTTTACGATTACAGTAAGTCTTACAAAGGTTTCGGAAGTTATGGAGAAATAGATCCGAATTTTATGGATCGGGTTTGGATGATCCGCGAAATGACTCTGGTTAGGTTGTAATTATGTAAGTTTATGTTGGGTCTGTGGTATTTTGATAAATTTTTGAATTTAAGTAAAGATATATTAAATTCCAAATCCGACCAGTTTCGAACAAGAGTATCTCAGATCAATTTTTTTCGGGCCTGAACATCTGAGCGTTTGATTCTTGAGGTTTGAACGTTGCCGTTCAGTTTCAGCTATAATGAGTTCGTATTTGACAATCCGGAGAACCTGAAATATTTTTATTATAATTTTGGCATATTAGCCAGTCCCTAGACTTATTCTTTTGTTTGTATTTATTTGAAAAATAAGTATTCTCGCATTAATCTATATCATTAGATTTAGCTCCAAGTTTAATTATTCTTACAGGTTTTGACGAATACAACCAAATATTGTAGAACCTTGATGTGCCTGAAATTAATGAGTTACAATTAATGTATGTTACAGTAATTATTTAAGTATATAAGTAACAAATTTTACGAATATAGTATTAATAATTTTATACGCATGTTCTTTTTCACAAATGAATCCGATTAACACTCATAAAACTAATGTGATGGTGGTGTCAAAAACTAAAATGGAATCAATATTATGTTGAATATAAACTCTTTATTTAATTTATTTTAATCAATTAAATCAATATATTTAATTTCATTATATTTCAGTTATATTACTCTTATTTTACCTTGCTAACAAAATAACATATACTATCTGAATAGTACATATCAAACATGCATGAATGATTTATTGCATGTATATCTATTATATAAATTTAAACATCAATATGTAATGATTATAAGGAAAAGTAAATAATGTTTAGAGTACTTCAAAAGTGGAAGCACATTCATATTAATGCAGAAACAGATGTTTTGATGGTGGTTATAGAAATAAAATGTAAGTTAATCTTATGTTGAAAGTCTCATTATAATTCAATAATATTTTAACTATATTTTTCTCCACCAAATTATATATGAATCACTTCATACTAAAATTAAACATGTATATGATAGATTACATGTACATACATGAGATGTTAACATAAGAGAATGCAACTGATCAACATGAATCCTAAAAATGTAAATATCAAAAGTAAAACTCATATTAAAATTTGCACATGCGTCCATAGTATATTACCTAATATCCATTATAATGAGGCGACATTTACAATTAGTGTTACTAAATAATGTAATTTTAACGGTCTAAGAACATTCGTAATGAGGATCTTTAAAGAGAAATTTTAGAGAAAAAATAATTAAATAGTCATAGATCTCACATAAAGTTAAGAATTAATCTTTAAATAAAAATTTTTTTTATTGAATCTTTCCACTATTTGTGGACCTCCACATTAAAGAAGAATTTTAGAGAAAAAGTAAATTAATAGTTATGGATCCCACCTAAAATTAATAATTAATTTTTAAAAATCTATAAATAAAAATTCTTTTTAGTGAATCTTTGTACTATTTGCGGATCTCCACGATACATAGTGGTCCGCGAATGATTGGTATTTTTTTATTTTAATCTGAAAAAATAATAATTAAAAAATCAAAAAGAAAAATTTCTAAGGACTTCGATAAATATCACCGCTGGCGATTCTCTAATATGTCCAGTTACGATTCAGTCTACTATAGCTTTTATATACATATCTTCAGGCGTCATTGTTAGTGTTTCTACCTTTTTTTGGCACACTAGTGGTTTTACCAGTTACCACCACTATTTTCTGAGTTTTTGGTGTAGTTAGTGCTTACCCTTAGCTCCTCATATTAGCAAAATTTTAAACTGTATGAACATGTGATCTTGTAAAAAAATTTGCAATGCGTTGTTTGACCAAACTTGGCTTTTGAAGAGAAAATATAATCTCAAGATTGGGACTTGCAATAATCAAACAATAAAAAAACACACGACAAGGCAGAAAATATCTTGAATGAGTTAACATAAAAAAATATCAAACCCTCTCTCGAAGTTTCCTTCTCTAACTTCCATCTCTCTCCCACAAAGATATTTTGTTGTGCATTGCATTTCCCTTCCACACAAAAAAAAGGCCATTACTCCTCAACTCTCACATATTTTCTGAGGGAAACCTAAATTTTCTACTTTTTTTTCTCTAGTGTTCGATGCTGTAGAATTGAAGGGTGAGAGAGAGGGAGAGAGATCGTTGAAGACGAAGCGGTGATCGAAACAGAGGAGAGATCCGAAAATGGAAGGTGGAGGATCCAACGTTAGATCTAGCTACTACAACGTCCTCGGTATTCGCAAAGACGCCTCTGTTTCCGAAATCCGCACTGCTTACCGTAAGCTCGCCATGGTACTTCATCCACTGCTCTTTCGAATTTCTTCTCGAACCCAAATCTTTAATTTCTGAGTATTTTTAGTGAATTGTTGTTTTATTTGTTGAAGAAATGGCATCCCGATAGATACGCGAGGAATCCTGGTGTCGCAGGAGAAGCCAAACGCCGGTTTCAGCAAATCCAAGAAGCCTATTCTGGTCATTTCACATTATTCTCTCCCCTTCAAAATATCTTATTAACGTCCGTTATTCTTGTCGTTAATTTTTCTTAACGTCCGTCTCACGTCATAATTAAACTGTTTGTCTCACAGTCCTGAACGACGAAAATAAGCGCTCCATGTATGACGCTGGACTATACGATCCCCACGAAGATGATGACGACGTTCGTATCAATATTTGATTCATTTCATTCATTTCGCATTTCCATTCTCACCTCATGATTATTTATAAACTGAATTGACAGGATTTCTGTGACTTCATGCAAGAGATGATCTCAATGATGAACAATGTCAAAGGCGAGGTACGATGGATTTACTTTCTGCTCTTCTTTCATCCTTATCTTAGAAATCCTTGTTCACTATAACCAGTTGGTTCAATAACTCTACCCATAACCATAGTATATATATGATTGTTCATTGGGTTCCCAGGACCGGTTAAATTCGTTGGTATATTTGATGTTAACCGATCGTTTTAGTAAATTTGAGGTTGACCGATCATAGACCAGTCTGATAAATAATGATGAGCAGGCATTAACCAATCGCGAGCTGTATTTGTAATTTATTGCTTGGTTTCAGATTTTTCAGATCAAATAATAAATTAGTGTTTAACAAACCGGTTTGGGTTATGATGAATAGGGAGACAGCTTGGAGGACTTGCAACGGATGTTCACAGATATGGTTGGTGGAGATGGTGTGAGCTTTGACTGTAACAACAATCCAAAGGATAGCAAAAGACCACGTGTTAATATCTCAAGGAGTAGTGCTGCGATGCGTTAGTACTTTGCTTCTCTTGTCGTGTTGGTTGTATTATCATACTAACTTTCAGTTCTCATTCCGTGTTCTACTTTCTTGTGTTAACTCTCAAGGCTATAAAATAAAATATCTTTGGAGTCAACTACTTTTGAATTATTGGAAATTCTCTTTTTGGATGCGTGTTATCGACAATTTTCAGTGTTCTCAAATGTTTAATTACTACACAGAATTGGTTACACGATAGAACACACCAATTTGTTTCCATGTCCATTAACAATGTTTTGAGGGATTCATTTAACAAGAATGAGAAGGACAACTCGAGATCGGTATGTTTCCGACGAGGAAACATACAGTCATAGTTTAAGGACTAACAATATGAAAACAAGAACAAGTTCAAAAATCCTTTTTGTTGCAAAGAGAAGACAACAGATGGCGAGCTATTACAGGGCAAACCATAGATCTGTCTAATCGAGCTGTTTCGTCCAATCAAAGTGTTCCCATTCCCGTGCAAAGCTCACAACCGCTTTCTTCTGGCTCTCCACTGACTCATGCCTTCTTCTTCTGTACATGTCTTCTTCCGGCAACTCTAGCATTCCTCTGATTACATTCAATCCAAGATTGATATTGAACTGTTGCTCATCATCAATCACGTGAGCAAACCCTTTGTCTAGACCAAACTCAACGTGGAAGTATGGGAAATTTTTGGGAATGGAATTCCTGAGACCCTTCACGCTTGTGTCAATGAGCTTCTTTGCGTTGTGCTGACTCCACTCACTCTCAGCTTCATCAATTGCCTTCTTGAAGTAAAGAGGCCCTTCTTTCGCTATCTCCTGAGGGACTGGGATACAGTCAATCAAACAGTGGCGACGCTGCTGAGATAAACCAATCACTGTCTCCAAAAATACAACGTCTTTTCCTTCTTTCGCAAACATCATTATAAGACACTTCTTGAAATTCCTAATCTCATCCCAAACGTTGTCGTCCACACTTCTGCTGGCTGCCTCGTGCTGCACAGTCAAAGAAAGCTCATCAATACAAGAAGTAACAGAGGTCAAATATAGAGCCTCTTTAGATTGATTATATACCTGCATTGGTAAGATACAGCAATGGCCTGGGACAAGGGGCTGCTGTTGTGGTAACATAAGATAGGTGAAGTTTGCGATTGATATAACTAAATGTTTCGGCCGTTTTGGGTTCTCAAAACAGAAGAGGCAGCGTTCTTGCTGTGTCATGATGCGTTTCACGAGATGCTCTTTTTCAGGAACGTTGCTTTCCCGCTTCCGTGACTTTTTGCTTGGAGTGTCTCCATAGTCATACTCATCCTCAGCTGCTTGATTAGATGTCTTGTACTGTTTGTTATGCATAATGCTTTTGGCCAGATGCTTATCCGTATTATCTTCTTCATTTTTCCTTCTACCTGACGTGTCTTTTATAGGATACCTAATGAGTCAGAAAGAGAGTCAGAACGATACGATATCAAAAGAAAAGCCCTATAACATCTCCAGATATAAACTTACCTCGCTGCTCTGATGTAGTTTTGTTCTTTTGATGAATCGTCTCCTACAGCTTGCTTTGCTTTCAGCCTCTCTGCTTCTTCCTGTGAAAATCAGAGATTCCATTTAAGAATTATATTTGGGGAATGAATCTGACAATGATCAGGAAAAGGACTCAAAGCACAAGGCTAGAGAATGATGTGAAACAAAAAATAAAAATAGTCTTACCGTAAGTTTCTGGGCTTCTTCAAGTTTCCCTTTCAGACGGAGCTGTAAGGCTTTAGCAGCCAGTTGATTCACACTTAAAGATTCCATATTGTTAAGAGTCCCTTCACCATCTTTTTTGGTCGCTGACGTTAATGTTTTTTGCTCCATGTCGCTTCTGTGATCTCCACGAGTCTCTCCGGTCTCCACTGATTCATTCTTCTGCTTATCTAGCATTTCCTTCATGAAGCTTCCATCGTTGGAAAACTTATTCAAGTGAGCTGCAGCTTCAGATATTAGCTTTGAGTCTTCATGTCTATGAGTTTGGCCCTTTCTTTTCCCCCAGGATAATGAAGGATCAGTTTTAGGCGCTCTCAGTACACGATGATTCAGTGCGTCACCCTTCAAATACTCCCGACCATTACCCTTCAAATAAAACACGCCAGTGTCAGAATATATTGGCTGTCACACTGATACGAGCCTGCAACTTTGCTTTTTCTCTTGTAACAGGAGTCGATGTTAACTTGACAAACGAGAGATACGACTCAACTAAGCTGGTTTCTTATAGATAACTAAATAGGAAAAATTTTAAACATAATAGATGAGAAGGAACAAAGACAGTTCAAGTACCTTCTCAGAAATTCTCTCTGGTTTCTTTTCTTTATCATTCTCTTCATTTTGGCCTCTTCTTCTGTTATTAATGGCATTCAAATGAGCACGAGAGGGAGCTGCCCTTTGAGATGCCACGGACTCAACAAGGTCACCAAGTGAACCAAATCGTTCTCCAACAACCTGTGAAAACTCTCAAAGAATAAGGCAAAAAAATCCCAAGAGAGTATGCTAAGTCATAAGACACGAAACTTTACCTCCTCAAGTCTTTGCCCGTCTCTTGCAGCCTGTTCCTTTGCACGCTTGAGCGCTTTCATTCTCCAACTCGCACCTCCATCTCCAACAACAGAAGATGGTAAGAGCTGATCTTTACCGTTTCTTTTCTCAGGTTCTTCCTCTGGATAACCCGTTCCATTTCCTTTCAAAAAAGGATTCAGCTCCCTCGGGTTTACTTTAACAACCTGGTCGAGAAATACAAAATATATATATATCATTAACAGGACCATCTAATCTGAACCAGTTAGATCGAAACTCCAAAAGAACCCATATAAATCCAAATCAAACTTCACTCACCTCTTCATGTGTACTTTTTTCCAGTTTTTCCTCTGCATCTAAAGCAGGGACTGGATCAGACTTTCGGGTTGGTGGCAGCATCCAATCGAGGCCATTGTTCTTTCTAACAATATCCCCTTTCAGCAAGACGTCATCTCCACCCTTGGACATCTTACCGTCTCTCTTATCCTCCTTTCTGTTAACGTCTTTGTTCTTTTTTCTTCTATCCTTGCCACTTTTAGATTTATTTTCTTCTCCATCTGAGCTATCATCAACCACCTGGCAGGAAAGATAATAACATCAAACCCAAGCCAGACTTTTAACAACTGATGAATGAAATGAAACGAGTAACTTTACCTGATCACGAGGTATGATCTTTATGCCAGAAAACATATTAACAATATATATGTGGACGCTGGACGGTCAAAGGCAGAGCGTATCAAAGCTAGCTCTACAAGAAAAAAGAAGAAAAAAAAAAGAATGAATCTGGTTAATTGATTATAAGAAACTGAGATAAGTTCGCAGAAACCCCAATTTCTTTTCGATTCAATTTATACACATAAAGAGAAGTGGATTGCTTGATCAAACAAGAACAATCTTAGCCCACAACTGAAGAATTGAATCGGGAAAATATACCAGAATAACAAGGAGAATCCAGTTTCTCCGGCAGCAATACACGCTCGTTGATTTAGGGCTGCGGAAGAAAATAGAGACAGAGAAACAAGAAACAAGAAAAAGAAAAATAATAATAAGACACATAAAAAACGACCAAACCGGGACTAATAACCGGAAAATCCAATATTTGATTTTCGGCCCAAACGGGTTCAGCATCTTCCGAAAACAAACAGAAAATTGCTAATTTGGAACATAAACGGTACTTGACAAAAAAAAAAGGAACATAAACGGTGAATTGATGTCCCCCTTATGAGAATGTTGTCCCCTTAGAATTATATTTTACTGTTAATTCGAAATTAACCTATAATAATAAATCAATTTTCTGAACCGAAGAATAAAACAAAAGTTATCAAAAAAAAAAATATTATTCTTCATCGAGAGGAATAAAAAACTTCACCTTCTTTCTTCACGACGATAGTAATTATGTTGAACTCAGTTTCTCCGGTCACCTTCTCCACAGTCACTTTCTCTCCGGCATAAACTCGTTATCACCATCGAGACATCTTCAGTCCTCTTCCCTCTTCTCTCTTTCCTCTCCGCGGTAACCTCTTTGCTCGTTCTCCTCGTTCTCTCCGCCAACGGAAAGAAGAATCGAGAATCATCGCCGGAAAACTAATCCTCGGTGGTTGTAGCCTTTAGCTCTATTCCTTGTGTTTTTTCTCCAGCACCATTCATCTTTTTTCGAAACTGAAGGTTAAGGTTTCGAGATCCCCAAATTTTTGTTTTGTTTTTTTATGTTCATGCTTGAAAATCATAGAATGGGTTTCAGTATATCACACCTTCCATGTATGAAACCGATTTGAGTTATAATTCCTTTGAATCGAGATCTTATTAGGATGTAAAAAAAAACTCAAATTTTTTTATGTGTTTGCCTTTCGTTTGATATTGTTTGTGTCTGATTGATTGCATTGGTTGAAAAACACATGTAATGTTGTGATTTCGTGGTCTATAGGAATGGTAATAGAGCTTCCTAAACGCATAGCTGAAGCAGGAGTTGAACACCGTATTGAAAAGATCAACAACACATGTAGGCTCACAATCCTGCAGATACTGAAGGAATCTCTTAAGGATGAGTATGATGTTGTTTTGAAAGATCCGGTCTTCGGTCCAATTTTTGCTATCAATGAGCATCAGCTTGGATACTCGGGTAAGGTTATTCATAGCTTCGTATGCAAACAACTCAACATTTCCAAGCGTCATGAGTTATGGTTTCTCTTTGCTATGAAGCCTTTACGGTTTTCTATGCAATAGTTCTACGCTGTAACTGGTCTCAAATGCAAAGCAGACAACGACACTGATTTTCAGTCTTGGAGATCTGATAAAGGGTTTTGGAGCATTTTGCTTAGGCAAGAAAGAGATGTAAGCATTAGAGAAATTAGGCTGAAGCATCTGAAGGAGTGTAAGAACTGGTCGCGTGTGGACATAGTCAGGCTAGTGTACCTTTGTGTTATTTACGGTTTTATAATGGCTAAGGATGAGAAGACGTACATCCCTCTTGAATACATAAGATTGTTGATGGATTTTGATAAAATGAGGAAGTATCCATGGGGTCTTCATGCTTATGATATGCTAGTGGAGTCCATAGAGAAGGCAAGGTATAAGCTGAAGAAAAACAGTTATGTATTAGATGGATTCTCCTACACTCTACAGATCTGGTTTATAGAGGCGATTCCGGACATTGGAAGCTTGTTGGGTCACAAATACAAAGAAGGTGTAACAAGTGTGAGATGTCAAAACTGGTATGGTCGTGGAAAGGTATCTTACTCTGATATCACTTTCCTAGAAACTGCACTTGGAAAGGTGATCACAAACTTCCATTTATTTGTTTGTTTATAACTTATAAGTACTAATGTTCTCTGGTTTTGTATTTACAGAATGTGGTTGTGTTTCCATACATATCTGATACCAGAAACAATGATGTCATTGCTAAAGGGAGCTCCAAAAGGGATGATGCGAAGAAGGATGAACGAGTCAACAAAATTATGTCGATGATAGCAGCAAATGTTGATTGGAGCAAAGTCGTTTGGGAAGTTGAGGAATCTATAGCGGCTCAAGATCCGCTACATGAGGAAGATCATGTACATGTGGCCAATGATAAAGTAGTATCTGAAGAGAATGAACCAAATGAGCATGTTGTAAAAAGAAGTGTCAAGAGAAAGGTGACGGACCCTGGTTATGAGTCGAGGAAGCAACAGCTATTTTTCCAACAGACGGCAGAGCAGAGTAGAGGTCTCGATGATGAAACGAAGACCTTTATTGCATGATTGTTCACCACTTCTTTCAACTCAATGAAGGAAGATGTTCATAAGCATGTTGATCATAGATTTGACAAGCTTGACAGTCGCTTTGACAAAATCGACAGTGAGATTGCACACCTCAAGCAGACAATGACATCAGCTATAATACCAAGAAAAGATGTCCCTGCATCCAAGGTTCCTGATCCTTCGACAATGTGTAGCCCTCGTCGTAGCCCTCGTCCTAAGCGACAGGTAAACAAGAAATGAAGTTTCGTTTGTAATCTTTTGTAACATGTTGTAATCTTTTTGTTAAGCTGTTTCGGTATCAAACATAATTTTGTAATATTTTGTGTAATGTATGATAGTCCTGGATTTTTATTAATGTTGTTTTGGGTTGTCTTATTAGCAGGATGAAAAAATAGAGGATGTTGAAATGCCTGATTTTTTTGGGAACTTACATAATGTAAATATGTCCCAATCGTCTAACATTGATCTAGAGCTAGGAACACAAGAGTTTCTAAGGAAGACAATGGAAAATCTTTCACAAGATTCATATGTGAAAGGATTCGATCCATCCCAAAAAGTGAAGGTTGAGGACCCAAAGGAATGGGTAACCCCATTGACTTTATTTAGGCCCAAAGAAAATTCAAGACCATTCTTACGGGATGTAGATTTAGGACCGTGTAAAAGACAAGGATTACTCTTTGGTTTTTGTTCCCGAAGAATCATGGGCCAAACTAGTTGAGTGGTCCCTCACTTCCAAGTAAGTTTGTTTTTTTCAGTCTTTAATATTAAAGAATCTAATATCTCTTTTATCTTTCTTAGAGAACTTAAGATTGAACCTTCTACGTTTACAACTGAGATGTCAGCATGTATAATGGGACCTACGGATTGGTTAAAAAACTTTGTAAGACGATATAAATTTGTACTTTGTATGTTAATCGTTTTGGTCATGTGTAGAATGTTAATTGGTAATTTTCAGGAAATTGATGCCATGTTATTCTTATTCCGGGAGAGGACAACGTTGCGACGGTGGAAGGCAGACAAGGTGAATTTCATGAGCTGTTTATTCAGTTCTCAAATCAAGTGTTCATATTCGAATCACAAGAATGAGTTGAAAAAACTTTAAGGTTAGAGAGTCCTACACCAATAGACAACTTCCTCCGCATAGAAGAACATGACTAGTGTGGGATGTCGACGTCAACTGTATGTATGTTCCTGTCCATGTAGACAACAATCACTGGATCGGTCTGTGTGTTAATTTCGTTACTCGAACGATTGAAGTCTTCGATTGTGGGGGAATGAAACACCACAAACATGTGAAGCCATTTGCGGTTCTAATCCCTTGGATAGTCAAAGCAGTCCAATCAGATGCAAACAAGAAATATGTTTCGGTCACACCATACAAAGTTGTGTACGTGCCAGCGCCATTCCTAAACAAGAGTGCTAGTGACTGCGGAATTTATGCACTGAAATTCATTGAGTGTCACCTTCTAGGATTAGATTTAACATTGGTGAACGATGACAACATTCTTGAAGCCCGACACAAGATTGCATACGATCTTTGAGAAGCTGCAAACGATCCCGAACTGATCTTGCGAATGTCAAAGTACACACCTCCGAAGACGATTACTTCTAGTGTTGTGGAGCTTTAGTTTCTTGTATTTGAATTAGCTTTTTCTAACTTTTCAGACTTATTGGGATGTATTTGAGATCGCGTTTTACAACTTATAAGACTTGATCTTAAACAGAAGAACTTTTCTATACCCTAAACTTGACCTTAAACACAAGAATTTATATATACCCTAAACTTGACCTTAAACACAAGAACTTATCTATACCCTAAACTTGATCTTAAACACAAGAACTTATATATACCGTAAACTTGACCTTAAACACAAGAACTTATCTATACCCTAAACTTGATCTTAAACACAAGAACTTATCTATACCCTAAATTCGACCTTAAACACAAGAACTTAGCTACACCCTAAATTTGACCTTAAAAAGAAGACATTATCTATACCCTAAACAAAATACATTATCTATACCCTAAACTATTTGCTTGATATAGATAAATGCACTAGATCGATATGATTTACATAAAAGTCAGAAACATGTTGAACATAAAAAAGATTCTAAAACTGACGCTGGTCCCATGAGCCGTTTACCCTAATAATATGACCCTATATAATCATTCTCAAACCTATCGTATGCCTCCATCTTCTTCAGCTATTTTCTCTCTGATCCACGATATGACATCGCATAGAAGATCGTTTCACAGAATCCCTTCCAGATGTTGGTGTGGCAAAAAGAATGTCACATATGTTTCGAAAACAGATGAGTACCCTTACAGACGTTTCTATAGATGTGAGATTGGGTTACATGTTTATGCACGATAGCTTATTATTCGATGAATGTTAATTATTTATGATTTAGATCTATGTTTTCTGGTTTTGATTTAGAGGCGGACAGAAGATCATCTGTTTAAGTGGGTCGGTGAAGCTATGTTTGATGAACTCCATAGGGTTGCTGCAAAAAAAGATATAATTGAAGAAAATATTGAAGAATTGAAAAGGTGTTTCAAGAAGGCAGCTGAAGAAAAAGTTATGAAACATAAAGAGGCGGTTGATGTAGGTTGTATTGGCGTAATTCAATGGATTTTTGAAAGAGTTTGTAACAGAGATTGAAATATATTAAGAAAGTTATTATCTTTCTCAGTACAAGCGATAGTAAGCATTTGATCGAACTAAGAGGAATGCAAAGTATGACTAAAATCGAGAGAAAAACCAGAGCTGTATATCAATGATCAAACAAAGTGAAAACCGAATCCATAGAAAACCAAACATCCAAAGTATAACTAAAATCCAAAAAAAACCAGAGCTCTATATTGAGTCGATGATCAAACAAAGAGAAAACTGAATCCATAGAAAAGCAAACATCCAAAGTATAACTAAAATCCAAAGAAAATCAAAAGAAAAACCAGAGCTCTATATTGCCCTATCACATCTCGACCTATTGTGACCTTCAATCCCACACCTACTGCATTTGCGTCTTTTAGGACCTTGACTTCCTTGTGACATACAAATCTTGTCTTTGACTGTCTCGTATCTTCGTTTCCTTCTCCTTCCTGATGATATTTGACTCTCCAGAGGAAGACCTTTTGAAATCTCCACATTTTATGGGACAACCCATGCATCTTGTGGGACACTTATCAGATTTATGCTCTCCTCGTAAACTGAGTTCCAAGAAGAAGTTGTGTAGTACTCCTCAGTTAAACTGTGAACTTCTCTGCCTACACGGAAACCTGATTTAATGGCGTGCCTGCATGGGATCTATATCAAGTCATATTTTCCACAAGAACATGTGCGTCTCACCAGATCAACCATACAATCAATTTCGTCTCCGCGAACCAGAAATCGGTCATCGGTAATCGGGTAAACTTTAAATGTCTTTCCCTTCTGAATCTTTCTGTCAACCTTGTTTTCCACAGCTTTGGTCAATGGTTTATTATGCTTATAAATTTTCTTTCTAGGTTCAAAAAACCAGTGAGTCATCATTTCCCTTATGTTGTCCAACAAAGGAATGATCAGAAACTCTCTCGGCGGACGCAATGTAGCATTTATCGATTCAGTAGGATTATTGGTCCTAATATCATACCTAAAACCTGGAAATTGACAACGAGCCCACTTTCTCACATCTGCATCTATAAGATATTTTCCAATCCTTGGACTAATTGCGCAAACAGCTGTGAATATCTTCTGAAAATCAGCAACTCGATAAGCTTTAGAAGCCTTTGCAACCAAACCAACCATACCTTTTCCTTCGTAATTTGTTACAACATTATTCAGAAAGTGGTGAATGAAAATTCCATGATTAGATTGGGGGTACACGTTTGCAATAGCTTTAGCAAGTGAGGTATTCCTATCAGTCACGAAAGCCAGACTCTGCTCGTCAGCAATAACCACTTTTACTTGTCTCATAAACCAGTTCCACGAGCGGTCATTCTCTGAGTCAACAACTCCAAATGCAATTAGATATAAGTTTGAGTTTCCATCCAAAGCAATAGCAACTAGTAAAACACCTTTGAATTTGCTCTTCAAAAACGTTCCATCAAGAACAATAACTTTTCGAATGGCTTTGTAAAAACCTCGGACACACTGCCCAAACGAGAGGAAAAGGAATCTGAATCTCCCATACCTGTCAGTTTGTAACATGTGTGTGACCCATATTAGCTTCCTTCATCATGTGCAAGTATTTGGGAATCTTTGCATAATCTGCTTCTGGAATACCTCTCATTATGTTGATAGCATACTCACGAGCATCCCATGCTAAAGACTTTGACACTTCGATCCCATGCTCATCACGCATAAGCTCGATGACATCATTACATTTTGGCCCCTTCTTCACACCATCGTACTTATGCTTAATCAGGTTACCAATTGTTTTTGCTGAAGCTGTCCTTACAGATTTCTGCCTTGATGATGCAGCAATCATCATCTGCAGATAATAATGTAGGAAGAACCTTTTAATCCTTATGCACGAACTCGCCAGCCGCAGACGCAGCGATGAAGCCGCAGATGCAGCGACGAAGCCGTAGATGCAGCGACGAATCCGGAGACGCCTCTCTTTCCACCATTGCTTCTCCTTCCCTGCTCCTTCTTAGATCTGTAAACAATACAAAATCAATTACAAATATATACGAAGATGAAGAGAAAATAGAACAGAAAAGAGGAAGGGGAAGTGAATTTACATGTGGTGTTGAGGAGGTCAAATGGTCTTCTTCATCCTCTCCTCAATGGACGAAGCTATGGTGGTGGTGACAACGACGAGCTGTGGTTGTAACGATAATAAGATGTGGTGGAGACGAAGTCGAGGTTTGGTCGTGATGAAAAAAATAGATTAGAGAGACTGAGATCTTTGAAATTAGGAAGCGAAGAAAGATGGGGTCTGTGAGATTAACGAGAAAAAGTGGAAACAATAGAGTAGAGAAAGAGACAGGAAGAAACACAATTGAAATGATCTGGACCCTAGAATATTTTTAATCAATGGTGCATGTTAACAATCCGCACACTCATTTTTAAACCAATGAGAATAGAGAATAAGATAACTAACGGATTGACAACTAAGGATTGACCAAAAAAATCAAAGGCTTAAGACTCCAACAATATCGACGTAAGTTTTGAAGTTTTAAAAATTATGTTTAGGAATTTGGGTTAATATTTGATATAGATAGATCTATAAACATAGATTTTATGTGTATATGTAATTAATATATTTTATTTCTGATATAACAATGAGATTTTTATTTAAATGTATTTGAAATTTGTAGTGTATAGGGTTTGAAGTATTGTATGTAGTTTAAGGTTATGTTTTGAAGTTTAGGGTTTGAAGTATACCAAACTGTGTATAATGGTATCACACTAAACATATAAATTTCTAAAAAACTATATATTCATTAAATTTATAAAATGTAAATCTCTTTTGGATGTTGGAATTTAGGGTAAGTTTAGGGTTTAGAATTTAGGGTATGTTTAGGTTTTTTTTGGGTTTAGGGTATTAGATTTAGGGGGTAGATTTAATATTTAGTGTTTAATACTTAAAATTTAAATTTAAGATTGTATTTTTAAAATAATTAAATTTTTTTAAGAAAACACTACGACGGCGATTAGAATGGCGATAAACTAGGGTTATGTACCATCGGCGGTGGAAACCAGGAATCGGAGGGAATCAAAGGAAAAGGAAGGTGAATATTAACAGAAGCCACGCAGGAAAGTATGGGATCTACAGGAATGAATCGGAAAGGGAATCGCGAGAAGATTTTTTACCTTCAACGCAGATCTGAAATGGAATAGTGGGAAAATCATCAAGATCCGAAAGTATGTTAGAGTCTTATTCTCTGATCACAGAGATATACAAGGAAATCGGAGGTACGATTCTTGTTAACATCAAAACAGAATCTCGATTTCCTTCTGCCATTACCTTTACGATTCAGGATAATCCAGAGAACAGAGATTTATGGAAAGTGGAGAATTTTTCTGGTCTTTACAACGAGTCTGAAAAGATATCGATTTGGCTAATTTATTTGATGGTATCGATTGATTTATTGGGATTTGTCATAGGAGAGGGAGGTGGTGGGATGCATTATAAAAAGGACTTTCGATCTCAGTTTCTCTGTATCACATTTGAAAGCTATTCATATCTAAAGTACGAACCTCTCATATGTCCTTTTTCTTAATCAGGATGTCGCAGAGTCAGCTCATTGGAAGCGTGGGAGAGAAAAACAATGGTGAAGAAGCACAGAAGACACTGAAGATATCAGTTCCACATTTCAACAACTCGGCTCTTATCAAGGGCTATTCCAAAACACTAATTGGAAGATGCATGAACCCGGCAGAGTAGAATTAAGTACCTGGTGGTGACGCTTCCAAAGATCTGGAACTTGGAAGAAAAGGTGGTCGGAACCGACTTGGGTCTCGGTAGATTCCAGTTCGACTTTGATGAGGAGGCTGACATGATATCTCTGGTACGTTGGCAACCAAGGAAAACTAGAAACTATCCTTCCGACTTCACTTTCTGGATCAAAGTTTTGGGGGTACTGTTGGAGGTTTGGGAAGAACCAACATTTTAGAGCATAGGGGATGCGATAGGGGAAACAAAGGAAGGGGATTTGGACTACGGTAGGATCCAAGTGGTAGTGGATGGCTACAAAGAACTGATCTTCGAGACGACGGTGGATTTCACTGGTGGAGAGTATTATGACCGGCAGGAGGTTCCAGTTTCTCTACAATATGAGAAACTGTTTGGATATTGTGAAACCTGCTTCAGCCTCTGTCATAATACAGAAAAATACCCCTTGACTGCAAAAAGCAGTGAAAAAAGCAAGATCTTAGCCATGACACCGACGGGAATTATGATGATAGGGCTCGAAGTTACAAGGGTGTGGTGCTCAATGGAAATGGTGGTCAACATGAGAGGGGAAGGGAGAAACATGAGTATCAAGGAAAGGGCAAGGGAAAAATGTTTGAGGAAGACTCACAATGGGTACGTGTAGGGGAGAAGGAGAATAAGAAGCATCACAACAAAAATCGCACTAGGTATCGTGGGGAAGAACAAGGTTATCGTCATCACCGTGGGGAGGACAGCAGTTCATGTAATAGAAGTTCAAGACGGGAACATACTAGAGTTCAATATCACAATGACCGCGATGGGGGTCGGAGAGGGGACAGAGGAAATCGGAGTGAAATTCAGAATGAAGAAAAGGAAGCAAGAGAGATCCGTGACGCGGAACAAAGTCATCAGAAGTTGATTCCAGCTCAAAAGACATTACCTTCTCTTGCTTTCCTTGCCGACTTAAGGAGACATAGGAGGTGGTACCTAAGGTAAGCTCAAGTAGTATGAGCAAAGATATGAATACTGATTCAACTTTAATGGAACCAGAGATGGATCAATGTGTATTTGATGGTACTGGACTGGAGTTGGAAGAAAGTGTTATTGGTAATAAGAGTAATGAGCAGGGAGAGACCCTGAAGGACTTTTCAGGTCAAGTTGCTGAGGGGGAAGTTGAAGTAGATGTAAAGATGCAGGAGGTCTTTGAGTCGGATGATGTTGGTGAGGAAAAGACTCAGGAAGAGATGGTAGAGGATGACAAGGTAGCAGACGACATGGTTAGGAAGCAGGGTACTCATAGAAGAATACTTAAGCCTTTGATTGCAGGTGCATCCAACAAGTTGAAGACAGCTCAGTTGATGGCATCCAAACGCCAAGTGGCCAAGGCAGGTAGTCGTCAAGGTGATCATTCCAAGCAGGGGGAAGATAGGGGCTCTTTAAACCCAAAGCACGATCCTGCAAAGAACTAAGACACATATGAATCAAGTTCTCTCCACATGTGAGCCGAGTTGTGGGTTTTGCTGGGTCTTATGTTTGTTTTTGTTGCTTAAGTTGCTTCATGTTTTTTCAGTTTTTTCCAGTTTCAATAAGCTCTTGGAGCATAGGTTTTTGCTTTATGTTTGGGTTTTTTTGGGTCATTATAAGTTCAGTTTTATATTGGTCGTTGAAGTGGTCTTATAATAAGGTAACCTTTTGGAATAAATTGGGATTCATAATCTGGTGGTGGGAGCAAATTATTCATTGTGTATATGTATGGATACAAGTATATGTTCATTTATATGAACGACAAAGGCAACTTTCGTCGTTTATAGGACTGGTCTGGGCTGTCAAATGGAATCATATAAGAAGACAATGGAAGGAATATATACTATCATTACATCAGCATATGTGGTTGGCTCCATTACACCAACCACACATCGACATGGGAGAAATAAGGGATTTTTGGTATCGTGTTTTCAAGGAGATCTACTTGAGGAAATTCATTGCTGTAATGGTCTTTTGGAAAGTCATTGCTGTAATGATTTTTATAACATTACGCTGGAGCTTCACATGTTATAATGAAACACACATAATGATAAGAAAGTATTTTAAACTATTAAGCAATTGGGATTTGGGTGGCAACGAGGATGGTGCAGTTCGGCCAGAGTCTCTTTATACTCAACAACCTAGCTTCAAGGAGCAATTCCCCAAAAAAAATTTCCAATGAGAGTATTAAGTTGGAATTGCAAAGGTATGGGAAGTAGTTGGACAATTAGTTATCTTCGGGAAATATGGTATAAACATAAGCCAGATTTTTTATTTTTATCTGAGATGAAACAAGATTTTGAGTTTGTGCAAGGCTTTCAATCACATTTTGGCTACGATAATTTGCTCACTGTGCATCCAGTCGGGAATAGTGGAGGACTTGCCCTTTGCTATAATAATGACTATCAGATCAAGGTTCTATTTTCTAGTAACGAATGATAGATGTGGAGGGAGAAACTCTCGGTAAGAAGGTGTTCTTTACCTTTGTTTATGGTGATCCGGTGCAACAGTTAAGAGAGCAAGTATGGGAACGATTAACTAAATATGGACTGGCGAGATCTGAACCATGGTTCATTATCGGGGATTTAAATGAGATTACCGGGAACCATGACAAGGAAGGAGGTCCATTGAGGACTCCCGCCTCATTTGAGCCTTTCAACAACATGATAAGAAATAGTGGTTTATTAGAGTTCCCGGCTCGGGGAAAGAAAATGTCTTGGCAAGGGAGAAGAGGGAAAGGGAAAGGGGCAATGATGGTTTGATGTCGTCTCGATCGTGCTCTAGCTAATGAAGATTGGCATACGCTTTTTCCATGCTCTCACACAGAGTATCTAGGGATGATTGCCTCGGATCATCAGCCAGTAGTAGCATACCGAGAAGATAAGGTCCCCAGACGAAGAGGGCAGTTCTGTTTTGATAAGGGAGGGATCGGTAAGGATGGATTCAATTGCTCTAGGATCACTACAAGAAAACGCTTGCTTACCGACCAACAGTTACGACCACAAAATGGTGGTCGTAATTTTACGTATGCTTTACGACCAGTGAACAACAAAAGAGTTAATTGTCGTAAAACCGAAGTAAAATTGGGACCACAAAGGATGGTCGTAAAGCAGAAGTAACTTAACCTCTAATTTACGGAAAAAGTGGTCGTAAAGTAGAAGTTAGTTGACTACAGAGTTACGGCCAAATATGTAGCTTCGCATTAACGACCAAATTACGTGCACGTAGTATTTATTCGAAGTAACATAATTTTGGTCGTAAATAGAGGGTAATATTCCCCACCTACCATTTCGATATTTGCCTATAAATACAATCTCATCTTCCATTTTTTTTTAGTTACACAGAAAAAAAAATAAACAAGATAGTCCAAAAAAAAAATGAAACAAGATAGAGTAAAAAATGTCTCGAGATATTTATGAGCTTCGAAGTTGGATGTATACACATAAAGATTCTGAGGGAAGAGTGACATCGGAGTTCCTCAACGGGGCAGAAATATTCATGTACCAGGCCGTAAACACGTCTCTCGCGAAGGAAACGGGTAAAATGTTCTGTCCATGTGTTAAGTGCAAGAATACAAAATTCGCTCTTAGTGAAACGGTTTGGAAGCATATAGTTAATAGAGGATTTACTCCACATTACTACATTTGGTTTCATCTTGGAGAAGGTGATAGTATGAATGAAGCTAGTAGTAGTAATCAGTTTGAAAATATTCGTAATAGAGAACAACATTTACCTTTGGAGGATCAGGTGGTAGATCATGATAGGATGCATGAAATGGTTACTGATGCATGAAATGGTTACTGATGCATTTCGTGAAACAAATCCAGTAATTGCTGCAGAAGTAGAAAATGTAGAGGTGGGAGTATAAAATGTAGAGGGGCCTAACTTGGAAGCCAAAAGATTTTATGACATGTTAGCCGCTGCTAATCAGCCAATTTATGAAGGTTGTGGAGATGGTCTTTCTAAGTTATCATTGGCAGCTAGGATGATGAATATCAAAACTGATTATAACTTACCTGAAGTTTGTATGGATGCATGGGCGGAGTTGTTTAAAGAGTATTTGTTTGAAGATAATGTGAGTGATGAATCTTACTATGAGATTTAGAAACTGGTTCATAGTCTTGGCTTACCTTCAGAGATGATAGATGTCTGTATAGACAACTGTATGATCTTTTGGAGGAAAGATGCAGAGGTGTTGGAGTGTCGATTTTGTAAGAAGCCACGATATAAACTGCAAGGACGTGGACGAACTAGGGTACCGTACCAGCGGATGTGGTACTTACCTATTACAGATAGGCTGAAGAGATTATATCAATCTGAAAAGACTGTGGCAGCGATGAGATGGCATGCAGAACATACTCAGAAGAACGGCGAGATCAATCATCCCTCAGATGCAAAAGCGTGGAAACACTTGAATTCGGTGCACAAGGATTTTGCAAGCAACATTCGCAATGTTTATCTTGGATTATGCACATATGGATTTAGTCCTTTTGGAATGTCTGGAAGGCAATACTCACTTTGGCCAGTCATCTTGACGCCATAAAACCTTCTACCAGAGATGTGTATGCAAAGGGAATTCCTTTTCATGAGTATATTGATACTTGGGCTTAAGCATCCAAAGCGGTCCCTCGATGTTTTCTTACAACCTCTGATAGAAGAATTGAAAGAATTGTGGTCAACAGGGGTGGAAACATATGATTGTTCAACGAGAACCAACTTTACAATGCGAGCCGTTCTTCTGTGGACTATCAGTGACTTTCCAGCATATGGGATGCTATCATGTTGGACTACGCATGGGAGACTAGCGTGTCCTTATTGTATGGGAAGAACTAGCGCATTTCAACTGAAACATGGTAGGAAGACGTCTTGGTTTGATGAAAATCAGAAATTTCTCCCTCTTAGCCATCCGTATCGACGAAACAGAACGTTATTCAAGGCAAAAGTGATTGTACGGGACACCGCACCTCCTTATTTATCTGGAGAGGAAATTGAGAGAGATATCGATTACTATGATGCACAAGAAACAGTCAAGAGAGGAGGTAATTGGCATACTCCTGCAAATATGGCAGATGGTTATGGTACACAGCATAACTGGCACAAGAAGAGTATATTCTGAGAACTTCCATACTTAAAGGATTTACAGTTGCGACACAATCTAGATGTGATGCATATAGAGAAGAACTTATTTGAGAACATCATAAATACATTACTGAATGTACCCGGGAAGACAAAATATAACAAGAACTCGAGGTTGGATTTGCCTGGGTTATGTTGTAGGAGTGAGCTGCATATTAAAAGCGATGGGAAAATTCCGGTTCCCATTTTCAGATTGTCAGCAGAAGCGAAGGCGGTGTTGTTCAAGTGGGTGGCATCAGATGTGAAGTTTTCCGATGGATACGTGTCAAATCTATCTAGATGTGTTGAGCAGGGACAAAAGTTTTCTGGGATGAAGATTCATGATTGTCATGTGTTTATACAACGACTTCTACCATTTGCCTTTGCGGAGTTGCTTCCAAACAATTATCACGAAGCAGTTGCAGGTAACTTTTCATCTAAATATATAACATATTTGCATGTCGGAGTTAATTACAAGATTATTATATCTTTATTAATATGCAATTGGAATTGTTTTGTAGGTATTGGAGCTTTTTTTCAGGGATCTTAGCTCACGTACATTAACTGAAGATATCATCAATCAACTTGATGATAATATCCCGATCTTTATGTGTAATCTTCAGAAAATTTTTCCGCCATCATTTTTGACGTCATGGAACATCTAGTTTTCCATCTCCCAAACGAGGCATTGCTTCGTGGACCGGTACATAACGGATGGATGTATCCCTACAGCGATCCATGAAATATTTAAAAGGGAAAGCAAGAAATCATGCAAGGGTGGAAGGTTCAATAGTTGTTGGGAGCTTGAATGAGGAAACATCTCACTTTACTTCGTACTACCTTGGCTCAAAAGTCCGTACACGAAAACGGGCTCCAAGCAGATATGACGATGGTGGTTTTATTCCGACTTATATTGAAAAGGATGTTCCTGACATATTCTGTCAGATTGGACGTCTAGGTGGAAAACTAAAAGAAATTTGGTCGTCGAGTGCAGAAGATGCTCACAGTGCCCACACATATATACTTCTTAATTGCGAGAAGATGCAAGAATTTGAAAGGTGATTAATTATATAAGTTAAAATTACATGTTTGATGATATTTAATTAATATTTGACGATCTATCCTTTGTAAAAACAGCGATTTCGTTGCACAAGTTGAAGAAACTTTATCAGGAATATCAATTAATGATCTCAACAAAAGGAAAGAGCAACACTTTGTGCAGTGGTTAAAAACACAGGTAAACCAACATATAATATATATATATATATATATATATATATTATGATATTTTTACTATCAATTAAACCACTTATACATGTACAGGTTAAGTATGATGATCCATACTATAATGCGTGGGTTCATGAATTAATCCAAGGTCCAATTGCTAAGGTGACCACAGCACCTATGTATTTCACACGAGGTTACACTTTTCACACTTACGAGTATGGAAGTCGTCGAGCAACGGTGAACTATGGAGTATGTGTAAAAGGCAAACCGATTTCTACGGAATCTTGCAAGAGATCATCGAGGTGGAATTTCCTGGTTTTGTGAAGATGAAATGTTTCCTCTTCAAATGTGATTGGTTCGACCCGACGGTTAATAGGGGTATTCGGTATAACAAGTTTGGAGTTGTGGATATCAATTCAAGACGGGGGTACAACAAATTTGAGCCCTACATCTTGGCAGCTCAAGACCAAGTTTTTTTTATTCCATATCCGCGGATTAGACAATCTGGAATATCCTTGTTAGCCGCTATTAAAGTTACACCTCGGGGTCGTGTAGTGAGTGATGAACAACCACCTTTGCAAGGAGATGCCGTTAGTGAAGTGGCAGTGCCTGAACAAGCTATTGATGAAATTTTACTTGTTGATCCTCAAAACCTAGGATATGAAGATCTTCCACATGATTTAGCTGATGAAGGCAATGAAGATGAATTTGAAGAAAATGATGAAATAGATGATGGTTCAGAAGATGATGACGAGTAATAACATATATATGTACTTTATATTGTATTAATGTTTTTGAAGTTTTGTATTAACACTTTTAGAGTTTTAATATTTTTTAATATTAATTAAGAATTTTCTGATATATTGAGGTTTAGAGTTGTAAATGATATACTTATGAAGTTTAAAGTTTGAAGTTTGGGGTTTGGGGTTTCAGACATAGGGTATAGACAACTGTAGTCCCTTTTTGGTCATTTGCTGGTGGAAATATATATATATATATATATATATATATATATATATATATATTTTAAATACTGGTCCCCTTTTGGTCGTAAACCAAGAATATTCCCTATAAATACCTTGTCCCATTCGAAATTGAACATCAAAACACAAATAAAACATCTCTTTCTTTGTAAAAAAAGAGACAGAAAAATTTTGAAAATTTTGAAACTTTTTGTAAAAAACATATAGTTCAGTTTTGCCTAAGATATTTGTAAAAATAACTTAGACAAATGCTTCCATTGATTTGAAATATTTCTATAGAAGCTTTGCCTAAGTTATTAATACATGTCTTAGGAATAAATTTTTTTCGTTACTTTCTTTTGGTGGTAAATGAGACGTAATGGTTAAAGTTGACCTTGTTTGGTCGTAATGTAGAAGTAAAACTTGGTCCCTAAGTGGTCGTAAAAGTGTGTAGATTCTTATTGGTCGTAAAGTGGAAGTAAATATTGGAGCCTAAGTTGTCGTAATGTTTTATAGAATCTAATTGGTCGTAATGTCGTCACGGGTGGATGCTGATTGGTCGTTACACGTGGTCCCTAATTGGTTGTAAAGTGACTTTGGTTGTAATCTGGAAGTAATGTACGACCACATTACGACCAAAGGTAAATCCCTATATAAACTCGCCAAAGCAGAGCTCACTTCGTCGTTCACCATACGCTCTCACTAGCCACCACTTTCCCTCTCTTCAGGTATTTTTTTTTTCGGTTATAGTTTTAGTTTTAGTTTAGGTGGTTAGTTTAGGTGGTTAGTTTAGGTGGTAAATAGATTAGGTTTGGAATTGGTTTAGTACGTGATTAGATTATAATAGATAATTAGTATTTAATTACTTTTAAAATTATTTAGGAATTATTTAGGTGGTTCGTTTAATTAGGTGGTAATTAGATTAGGTTTGGAACTGGTTTAGCACGGGATTAGATTAATTATATCAAATAATTAGTATTTAACTACTTTTAAAATGATTTTGGAATTAATTGTTTCTAATCATAATTTTTATTTGTATATGTAGATATGGCCGGGAGAAAGAGATTAAGAAATCACGCAGCGAGAAGCCAAACTGCTTCTTACGGCGACACAAATCTCGGTTCGTCGTCGTCGGATCCATCAGCTACCAGTTCTGGCACAGCCCGGGAGTTTGTCGTCCCTGAGACCGCGGCCCAAGGCACTCAACCATCTTATGTGCCTCCTCCTCCGTTTGTGCCACCGCAGCAGCCTCTTCAGTTTGACGTGCCTCCCTACTATCCTCAGCATGATCCTCCATACGATCCTCATCATCATCCGCAGCAGGATGATCATCAGCAGTATCATGATCATCATCTGCAGCAGCATCATGATCATCAGCAGCAGCAGAATCAGCAGCAGCAGCATCATGTCCCTCCTCCAGTCCATGAAGCTGCTCCACCTCCTCCTCTGGGTGTCCATCCGGATTTGTTTGTGCCACCGGATGCTCCCTACGCTAGATACACGGTGGAAGATTTTCTCCAAATGCCGGGACAAGAAGGTTTACCCATCATCGATCCAGATCGACCACCAAACACTCTGGTAATTTAATTATGATTTTTTCCATATATATATATATATAAATTTTAATAATATATATTTCCATCTAACATTAATGAATTTTCAATTCTTTTGTAGGTTTCGAATAGACAATCTCTTGGGACGGAGTGTCGCAAACATCATAAGGTCAAACTTCCGGGAGCCTCATCCGAATTGGTCCCTCACACCGGACCACGTTCGGAGGACTTGGTTCAAATGTTTTGTGGTAAGTTATTTTCTTTCTTAATTAAATTTATTTATTTTGGTTTTTAATTTCATTTAATTATTTATTTATTTCTCATTTTAATTATTTTTTGCAGCAAAAATGGAACTGGTCTATTGCGGTCAACGAGAAGGTGAAGGATGGGTTTTACGAGAAGGCGCAAAAACGACTGAAGAACATTGTGGGCGATTGGAAGGATAAGTGGAGGTTTGATCCCGATGTCAGAAAATGTAAACCGACCTACATCAGCGATTACGTTTGGAATGGTTTGACGGCTTATTGGAGTTTGCCTAAGTCAGTTAAAACTTCGGCCTGTTGCTCCAACAACCGAATGGCGCGTGATGCTGAGGGTAATTTGGTCGTTGTGCCCCACACTTCTGGACAGACTTCTCACGCAGGAAAAGCTCTAGAAATTGTAAGTACTAGCTAAAATGTTTAATTGTTTTTTAAAATTTTAATTTGTTTTTAGCTTTTTAATAAATAAATTATTTATTGATATATTAATTAATTAGTTTAATATATTTAATTATGTTGTTCTGTAGGCTGCGGTGGAAGGAGCACCACCGTCTCTTGCCCGACTTTACAAGTTGACCCATCAGCGTTCTGACGGGACGTTTGTAGATCCTCGAGCAGAAAAGATCTACAACGATGTTGAGGAGCAGATTCAGGAGGTGCAGACCCAGTTGGCGGCGGAACAAGGGGAACCCGTTAAGTTATCCATCGTTGAACAAGACAAAATTTTTGAGAAGGTAATTAATTATTATTCGATTTTATAATTAATTAAGTATATACTAACTAATTTAATTAATTTAAATTATTTTAAATGAAGGTTATCCCGAAGAATAGGGGACGGATGATCGGGATCGGTACGGTGAACGATATCCCGAGGGCTAGAGCTGAATACGCTGCAAGACAGCAAGACGAATCTCAGCTGCTCCGGACCGATTTGACAACCGCCAACCAAGTCATTTCGACCCTCCGGACGGACAACGAGTCCAACAGGAACCACATTAGGGCCATGGCGGAGATGTATGATATTATGGCGGAAACAAACCCAGCCCTTGAGGCAATGTGGAGACCTCGACGTTCAATGATCTACCCCGACCTAACTCCAGAAGAGCGAGCTAATGCGGAGCGAGGAGCCGATGAACATAGCTCCCATTTTTTCGCAGACATTAATCTTAATAATTAATTAGTTTTCTTATGTAATTTGAATATATATTTTTATTATGTTTTCGAAACTGAAGGATTTTTAGTTAAATATTAAATTCGTAAATTAAAAATTTTAAATTGATGAATTTTAAAACTTGAAAATTTATTATATTTCTAGAGGTGAAGTGGTCGTATTAATTAAATCAAACCGAAGTTATCTAGTCGTACATTTTACGACCAAGTTGTGTCTATGGTTCAAGAGTCGAGGTTATGTGGTCGTACATTTTACCTCGATTTAAATATTTTTTTACGTCGAGATTGACTTCTACTTTACGACCAGGACTTACGACCAATTAATGTCTAACTATGTACACGTAACGTTACGTCAAATCGACATCTAGAGTACGACTACCTATTTTACATCTGTATTACGACCAAAAACTTTAGTTGTAATATTTAAGTCTACTTTACGAACAAAAGTGAATTACGACGGGCTAATTACGACTAAATGCTTTTCGTTGTTATTTGGTCGTAAAACGCTATTTACGACCAGATAACCTCTAAATGTGTGGTCGTTATGCCAACGTTTTCTTGTAGTGGATGGTCAAAAACCAATGGAGGGAGTACAAAGGACTTTTTTCAAAAATTAGTGATTGTGGCCATGAGATTGTTAAATGGCGCAAGAATAATCCACCTTATGGAAAGGAAAAGATTGACGAACTTCAAAAAGCACTTGAAGAGGTACAGACATATAATAATAGATCTCAAGAGGAAGTAATATATGTATCAAAGAAACTACAGGAGGCGTATAAGGATGAAGAAGATTATTGGTACCAGAAAAGTAGAAATATGTGGTACACATCTGGAGACCTTAACACAAAATTCTATCATGCGTTAACAAAGCAAAGAAGGATCCGTAACAGGATTGCAGGGCTCTACGATGAACATGGAAATTGGATTACAGAGATGAATGGGATAGAGAGAGTAACAGTGGATTATTTTGAGGAGCTTTTTAGCACCATCTCTCCGTCTGAGTTTGATAATTTCCTGGACGAGATACCAACGTCTATCACCTCCCAGACAAACCAAAGGCTGCTGCGTATCGTGACGGAGGAGGAGGTACATCAGGCTCTATTTATGATGCATCCAGAGAAGGCTCCTGGACCAGACGGAATGACAGCTTTATTTTTCCAACACTCTTGGCATATCATTAAGAATGATCTGGTGGAAATGGTGAATAATTTTTTGGTGACAGGAGATTTGGACTCAAGGTTAAACATTACCAAATATTGTATGATTCCAAAGACAGGAAGGCCTACAAGGATGACAGAACTTCGACCAATCAGTTTATGTAATGTTGGGTATACGATTATCTCGAAAGTATTGTGCCAGCGATTAAAGCAATGCCTCCCTACACTTATCTCGGAGACTCAATCGGCATTTGTGTCTGGTCGGCTGATATCGGATAATATCCTTATAGCACAGGAAATGTTCAACGGGTTAAGAGCAAACAAAGCATTTCAAAATAAGTATATGGATATTAAAACGGATATGAGTAAAGCGTATGATAGGGTGGAATGGGATTTTATTCAAGCGCTCTTACGGAAAATGGGTTTTGATGCACATTGGATTAAACTAATGATGGAGTGTATATCATCGGTCCAATACCAGGTCTTAATTAATGGACAACCCCGAGGACTCATAATTCCTCATAGGGGGCTTCACCAAGGGGATCCGTTATCGCCTTGTTTATTCATTATGTGTACTGAGGCATTAATTGCGAATATAAAAAAGGCTGAGAGGGAGAAGCAACTGACCGGAATGAAAGTAGCAAGAGCTTGCCCATCGATTTCACATTTATTTATAGCTGATGACAGTCTTTTCTTCTGTCGGGCCCAAAAAGAGGAATGTCAAACTATTTTCAGGATTTCAAAGGAGTACGAGGTGGTATCAGGTCAACAAATTAATTTTTTAAAAAATTTGATTCAATTCGGACACAAGATTGAGGAATCTAGCAGACAGGAATTGCGGGATATACTAGGAATTCATAATATAGGAGGAATGAGATACTATTTGGGGCTACCTGAAAATATTGGAGGATCCAAGGTTCAAGTTTTTGGATTTGTACAAGAACGATTGAATAGTAGGGTTAATGGTTGGACATTTAAGTTTTTTACTAAGGGAGGAAAGGAGGTGATTATCGGTAATTACTGCATTACCAAACCATGTGATGTCCTGTTTTCGCTTCCGAAGGCAACTATAAAGAAGCTGACGGGTGCGGTTTCCCGATTATGGTGGAGCTCGAGTGGTAACACAAGAGGTATGCATTGGAAATCTTTGGATAAATTGTGTGTAAATAAGGAAGACGGAGGACTGGGATTTAAAGACCTTGAGGATTTTAACACGGCGATGTTAGGAAAGCAATTATGGCGCCTGATTGAGAAGCCCAACTCCTTATTTTCGAGAGTTTTCAAAGGTCGGTATTACAGGAATGCTTCACCCCTAGAACCGATTCGATCATATTCCCCGTCCTATGGCTGGAGGAGTATTATTTCGGCTAGATCTCTGGTTAGAAAATGACTAATCAAACGGGTGGGATCAGGATCTTCCATCTCTGTATGGAATGATCTCTCGCTCCCAACCACTCGCCCGAGACCAGCAAATAAAAACCAACATGATAGTTACCCTGATCTTACTGTTGAATCTCTCATTGACTCAGTTTTGCGTAGTTAGAACTTGCAGGCGATCCAGGCTTAGTGGATCCTCAGGATGTGCAAATCATAATAAGCATCCCCCTGAGTAAGCATTATATGAGAGATAAGGAAGGATGGCACTTTACACAAAATGAGAAATATACGGTCAAATCTGGATACAACATTGAAAGGCTTTATCCCGACAAAGATAAACCACTGGTACTGATTGGTCCAAATACGGATATACTCAAAGCGTTCTGCTGGAAAGTATAGTGTCCACCGAAGATTAAGCATTTCTTATGGCAACTGGTATCTGGATGTATATCAGTCAAAAAAAATTTGAATGCAAGAGGTATAAAAGGAGACCTTTATTGTGATAGATGTGGAGCTTCAGAGAAGTCGATAAATCATGTTTTCTTTGAATGTCCCCCAGCCCGTCAAGTCTGGGCACTTTCGCGAATACCTTTAAATCCAGCGATTTTCCCTACCGGATCCCTCTTCACAAACATGGATCACTTATTTTGGAGAGTTCAACCAAAAATGGACAATCATCATTATGCTTGGATTCTTTGGTACATTTGGAAAGCAAGAAACAATAAAGTCTTCAGCAACTTAGATGAAGATCCCAGGGAAACACTTAAAATAGCGGAAACAGAATCAGCCCTTTGGACTGACGCACAAGTGTTGCTTCCACAGGGGGCGGCCCAACAGAATGTGGTATTAACCTCACCATCAATACCAGGGAGGTGGTGTTTTATCGATGGGTCTTGGAAAGACAAGGAACCTTTCTCAGAGCAGGGTTGGTATAGTACTTTAGAGGGGTTTAATGGACTGATAAGGGCAAGGAATGTCAGACCAAGTCTCTCCCCTCTTCTGGACAATGGAGTGTATGAGGAAATTACGGCAGGCTAGGGTCACATTCGCAACGGATTGTTCTCAGCTGGTGAAGATGGTTTCCGAACCAAGAGAATGGCCCGCTTTTGTAACCTATTTGGAAGACATAATGATCCTGAGGCAAAGCTTTCAAAGCTCGGAGATCATTCATATACCTAGAGCGCAAAATATGAAGGCAGATATCTTAGCACGTTATGCAAGAAAGCAACAGTCTTTTGTGGTTCACATGGATGAAGAACTACCGGAGTGGTTCACAGCGTCAACATAAGTCTGTGGAGTCAATGACAAAAAAAAATTAAATTTTAAATTTAACACTGAAATTATATTTAAGAGTTAGGGTTAAACCCTAAATTATTATATACCCAAAGCTAACTAAAAATCTTAAATTTAATCTGAAAATCTAATTATCATGTATACGTTGCAAATTGATCTATAAAAAAAATTATATTTCATCAAATTTATAAAACATACATTATTTTATATACCATTCAAAATACACATAAACAATAACAATTCCTATGATTGCTAAATGATCTAGAGACTTCATCTTCAACCTGCAAACAATTCCTAAGATCGCTGGAACCTCTGCAATCAAGTTCTTGAATCACTTGAATCTTCAATCACCAGCCCTTCGTCTTCTCGTCTCGAGCCATGCTTCTTCTGATATGGCATTGGTGGTGAGACCACCACCACCATCAAACTTCTTCAGCCTCATTCACCTTGTTTAACTAAGAGCACAAAAACAAAACCAGAATCAGAACACCAAAAGAGAGAGAGATGGAGAGTGCGGAACAAAATAAGGTAGAAATGATTCAGTAAATTGATATGTCATGGATTTTATCCACTTTCAACCATGATTTATATATGTTTTTGGAAACAAAATGATACTTCTAGTATCTTTTTAGAGCTTTTACAGGTTCAGGTACTCATTGGTGTAAACTAGCCATTATGGAGCTAAAATGAAGACTTTATGAAGATATGAGCAAAACGATGTTAAAGATATCGACCGATGCACGTTGAGAACAATCGACCGATGAAACATTACCTGTATCGATCGATTGAAGACATTCACCATCGATCGATACAGAAGTCTTCCAAGTGATTAAATAAAGATTAGAAGCCCTAATTGCTTCACAAGAGTCTTAATAATTACACTTAAAGTTCCTGGCCGCCTATTAGGCTATCTTATGAGGGTTTTGTACTAGTTTAGACAGACTTCGCTAGAGAGATCTTTTTAGACCTAATTTGGAGAATGACATCTAGCTACACTTTGAGAAGAGCTTAGGAGTAGAGAGAGATATGAATTACAAATCCAGAGAAGATCTTGAACTCTTTTGCATTACTTACTGTTTCTCTTGCTATTACAAATTCAAACCATTATGACTTTGTCTCTCATGAATATGATTGAGTAGTATCTCTTGTTAGATTTAGATTTCTCATTAAGGTTGACTCATGCATTGAATAAAACCATTACTAGGGTGTTTAAAATATAGTTCTTCATCTAGTCATCATAAATGCTAATGATAAGGATTGATCACCCTTATCTTTGATTTTAGGATCAATATGGACAAGTGAGAACTTGGTAATTACCTGAAATCTGAGTAAATTTAGTGAAGACTAGAGAACCGTTCCAAACTTGTTATTATAACTCGCTGGAGTCAATATCGATCGACGAGGTAATCATCTTGTCGACCGATATGGCAATGAGTCATCGATCGATTATTCGACTGAATATCGATCGATAGCTTCTCATGGTCATCGAACGATAGTTGTTGACCAGAGGCCAGTGTGAGTTAATCCTTTAGGTTTAAAACCTCAAAAAGTTTGAATCCTGAACTATGAACAATAAAAACCCTTTATAACTTGCATGTTTGTCATACCTGAGAAAATACCTAAGTCTAACTACCTTCTTTCCTCTTAGCAAATAAATAAATCAATTAAGCAATTACTTGTTCATCTTTAAGTTACTGTTTAAGACCTGCTGTCTAGCTTTATTTCGAATACTAAATAATCTGTTGTATAATCCTAGAGTCTCTGTGGATTCGATCTCTAAGTACTACAATTGAACCTCTTTTGATGAGAGTAATTCACTTCTTAGGGTATTTTGAGTGATATCAAATTTGGCGCCGTTGCCGGGGACTCTTTCTCATTATCATCAGAATTAGTTTAGAATATAGTCTAGATTTTATTTTCGTTAACTTAATTCCTTTTCCTCTTTCTCTGCTATCACAGGGAACTCAAGATGGAAAAGACAGATTTCGGCATAGCATCGACCGATGACGTGACACATACATCAAGCGATATGTCGAGCAATACATCGATCGACATAGTCCAACCAGCATCGATCGACGCAACCAAGCCGGAAGCAGGTAAGTCTTTACTTACCAACCTAGCTAATGAGGAAGTAGTCCAAAACGAACCTTTAAGTCAGTTAAGCAATGAAACCAATAATTTAAAAAATGAAACAGGGGACTGCAATCCCTGTTGAATGTTATCCATCTTCAACTGAAGATGCAGGAAAGTTGCAAGACTACTTAGATCCTATTAAGACCTATTCCAATAGGTCAACCATTAAGCTCCCAGAGGATGATGCAAATAAGTCTATGTTTCATCTTGACTACATCCATCTGGTACAAAAGAACCCCTTCCGTGGTTCTGTCTCAACACACCCCCACGAGCACATCGATTTTCTAGAGGAACTAACACTCGATGATAAAAATCGTTGTAGACATTTCTCTTTCTCCTGAGGGAGAGAGGCAATAAATTGGTTAAATCAGATACCAGCAGGATCTCTAACCTGCTAGAAAGACGTCCGCAATTCGTTCATAAACCAATTTTTCGATGAATCTCGATATTGGGACACGAGACATAGGCTCTCCACATTCCTTCAAGGCCCACGAGAGTCGTTCAGAAATGCTTGGATTAGATTTAAGAACCACAAGCGAGATTGTACCCACCATGGTTATTCGGAACCAGAACTCCTTAAATTCTTTACGGAGGCCTCGAGCTAGATTACCAAATCACGCTAGATAATGGGAGTAACGGAAATTTTAGCTCCAGGAACCCTGAAGAAGCAAATCGTTTGATTGAATACATAGCGATGGGTAAATCTTATGAAAATAAAGATAAAGAAATAGAAGCTAAATCTAGAAACGATTTTCAAATAGATGAAATTAAGAAATCCTTGGATCTACTTCATTCTTTGATAAAGAAAACGAAACCTGATATAATCCAAAGCGATAAAAATGTCCAGTCCATTGAGCAAACATTCCTTAGACATGGAAGCCCTCAGGAGCACATTTTTAACATAGATAGTTTTACCCAAAACTACGACACCCTCATTGGATCACACCGGGGAAGGGTCCATGCCAGATTAAACCATGCTTTAACGGGAAACCGGAGGTTAAGCAATTACTTAGACACCAAGCTGAATGCTGCTTATTGCGAAGTGTCAAAGAAACTTGACGCTTTGTATGAGCAAATTAGGAATGTAGAAAGCGATATTGCCAATAATGCTGTCGCTATAAAGAGGGAAGCAGGACGTCTACCGGGGAAGGCTGATGCAAACCCGAGACGTCACGTAAGTGTTGTAATCTTAAGAAAAGGGAAACAACTAACTCCGATTACTAGGAAAAACACTCCTTCAAAAGAGAATGCTGAAATTCTAGAAACGGATAAACCCATTCTGAACCTTGTGCTTCACCGGTATTCGAAATTTGAACCCCCTCAGAACAAAGAAACAGATAGAAATTCTAAGGAAACTGAGGAGCAGATGATCATTCTCAATGAAGAGGAATCTGTTGATGTCGATGTGACGATTTCGATCGACAGACCCCCACGAATTCAAAAAAGAATACAACACTTTGCCTCCCTACCCTCCCAAATCCAATACTAAGCGCAACATAGACAATGAAATCTGTAGACGAGCCTTCGAACGAGTTAAAGTGGAGATGCCACTTATTGACGCCCTCAGGATTTCATCAACAATAAGATAAAATGTCAAGGGAATGACAACCAAGAGTTTTCAACAGAGAAACGCAGTGTCATGATGGTTTCTGCAGAGGTTAGCGCAATAATTCGGAGCGAAACCCCAGAAAAGAGACCCGATCCTGGTAGTTTCGTTCTCAGATGCACAATTCGAGATCAGCTATTTCCGAGAGCACTCTGTGATCTAGGCTCCAGCGTAAATTTAATGCCGCACTCCGTCGCAACATTCCTTGGGTACACTGAATTTACACCAGCCAACATCCAATTAGTCCTCGCCGATAGATCTGTTAGGATCCTGGAAGGAGTACTTGAAGATGTACCTGTAAAGATCGATGGATGCGTTGTCCCAACAGATTTTGTTGTGCTGCATTACAAGAACAAACCAAGGGATCCGATTCTATTAGGTAAACCATTCCTTGCTACTGCAAACGCCGTTATCGATGTCAAGGAAGGACATATAAAGCTTAACATAGGCAACATTCCTATGAGATTTGACATGGAGAAGATCATCACACTTCCTTTGATAGATAAATAATCATCTTATGTAGATGAGATTGATGAGCTAACCCAAGAATCTTTTGCGTAATCGTACTCGGATGATCATTTGGAAAATGAGAATGTACTTGCTCAGAACGAAGCTTTCAGCATAGATAACAGAGAAGACGAGTGCGATCGTCTCATGGAGACTGGTAAAGGAACCTCAGGTCTCGAAACCAAAGGCGACGATGAATCATAGATAGATATCGATCGAATGTGGAGCTTAAGCCGTTACCTGCTGGGCTCAAATATGATTTTCTTATGGACAATTCTTATCCAGTGATAGTTATCGCAAATCTCACTAATGGGGAACTTGCTCTATTACTGAGCAAACTTCGCAAGCATAGGAAAGCACTTGGATACTCTTTAGACGACATCCCAGGCATCTCTCCTGACCTTTGTATGCACCGGATCCATCTGGAGGACGAATCCAAGTCATCCATAAAGAATCAGAGACGATTGGACCCAAATCTCCAGGAAGTCGTGAAGAAGGAAATCATCAAACTGATTGATGCAGGGATAATCTATCAAATTTCTTATAGCAATTGGGTAAGCCCAATCCACGTAGTACCCAAAAAGGGAGGTATTACCGTTGTTAAAAACGGAAAAGATGAGCTAATCCCAACAAGGACTGTGACCGGACACCGAATGTATATTTATTATAGGAAGCTAAATTCCGCAACCCAGAAGGATCACTTTCCTCTACCTTTTATTGACCAAATGTTGGAAAGATTAGCCAATCACCAATACTATTGTTTTTTTGATGGATATTCAGGATTTTTCCAAATCCCAAATGATCAAGAAAAGACAACGTTCACATGCCCCTATGGAACCTTCGCATATCGGAAGATGCAATTTGGTCTGTGTAATGCGCCAGCTACTTTCCAACGCTGCATGATGTCAATCTTCACTGATATGATAGAAAACTTCATGGAAGTGTTCATGGATGATTTCTCAGTTTATGCATCGAGTTTTAAAGATTGTCTCGACAACCTATGCAAGGTCTTGGAGAGATGTGACGAAAAGAATCTAGTCCTAAACGGGGAAAAATGTCATTTCATGGTTAATGACGGAATCGTACACGGACACAAAGTGTCCGCAGCCGGAATTGAAGTACACAGAGCGAAGATAGAGGTGATGACAAGTCTACCACCCCCGACTAACATAAGGGACATCAAGAGCTTTCTAGGACATGCTGGATTTTATAGGAGATTTATAGAGGATTTTAGTAAGATAGCCAGACTCCTGACTATCCCCATTTGTAAGCACTAAATTTGATTTTACACCAGAATGCCAAAAGGCATTTGAAAAGATCAAGAAAGCACTGATTGCCTCCGTCGTACAAGCACCTGACTGGAATCTCCCATTCGAAATAATGTGTGATGCGAGTGATTTCGCTGTAGGAGCGGTTTTAGGGCAACGAAAAGATAATAGGCTACATGTTATCTATTATGACAGCCGAACTCTGGACGAAGCTCAGAGAAACTATGGAACAACTGAGAAAGAACTACTTGCAGTAGTATACGCTTTCGAAAAGTTCTGTAACTATCTAGTGTGCTCAAAGGTCATTGTTCACACCGATCATGCAACTATTAAATATCTTATGCAAAAGAAAGATGCGAAACCACGACTTATACGATGGATACTCCTTCTCCAGGAATTTAATATGGAAATAAAAGATATGAGGTGAGTAGACAATGGTGTCGCATATCATCTTTCCGGGATAAGAGTAGATGAAGAAGTCCCAATTAATGATTTCATACCGACTGAAAATGTGTACTTCACAGATTCATCACTCATCGGTCAGATACAACTCTCATCCGAACTTGCATCGTCCGTTGATACTGAGAGCATTAACTTCAGAGAGCAAATGTCGATCGATGAACAATCCATTAAATCGATCGATACTAATGACACCATGTCGATCGATGGAACTGACGATATTGAACTACAGAACATCTCATTTAAGATCACTGTCGATACGACCCCAACTGTGGCATGCCAAGCAATCAAAAATAAACATAATATCTCCCAGTATGGAGACATTACGCACGCTGTGGATAAGCGATTTAGCGAAAGACCTTGGTACGCTGACATAGTGAACTATCTTGCCGCAAACGTCGAACCTGAAGAACTTAAAAACTACGATAGAAAGAAATTCTTCAGAGAAGTAAGGAGGTACCATTGGACGAACCTTACCTTTACAAACAATGCGCTGACGACATATTTCGACGATGCGTAGCTGAAACTGAGATTTCTGATATCATTTATCACTGCAATGGATCCGAATACACTGGACATAAGCGATGGTGGAACCATTTCATCAACAAAATTTTTGAGAATGTACTCAAAAAGAACGAAGTTCACCATAGAGTAGCAACATCTTACCATCCGCAAACAAGTGGACAAGTCGAAGTTTCTAACACACAAATAAAAGAAATTTTGGAAAAGACTGTAGGAGCCACGAGGAAGGACTGGTCTAGGAAATTAGATAATGCACTCTGGGCTTATCGAACCGCCTTTAAGACACCATTAGGAACGACTCCATTTAACTTACTCTACGGAAAATCTTACCACTTACCAGTCGAGTTAGAGCATAAAGCAGTCTGGGCTACTAAATTGCTAAACTTTGACATAAAGACAGCTACAGAAAGGAGACTCATCCAACTTAATTAACTGGATGAAATAAGGCATCTGGCCTATGAGAACTCTAAGTTATATAAAGAGCATACCAAAGCTTATCATGACAAACATATCATTTCTCGACATTTCGTCCCAAATGATCAGGTTCTCTTATATAACTCTCGTTTAACTTTATTTCCCGGAAAGCTTTGATCTCGTTTGTCTGGCCCTTTTACTATCACAACAGTCCCACCCAATGGAACCGTTACCCTTATAAACGAAAAAGGAGAAGAATTCACATTAAATGGCCAACGAGTAAAACATTATTGGGTTAAACCCCCAAATGTTAAACACCTAAAGTTAGGCATGCCCAACTCCAACTAGGGTAAGAAATCGCTTAGTCAAGCTAAATGACTTAAAATAAGCGGTGAGTGGGAGGCAACCCACTATTACGATTTAATTTCCATGCTTTTAGGATTAAGATTTTTGTTATCATTATTAATTATTTAGATTTTTATTGAGAATATTTAGAATTTTCGCAACTAGTAAGCATAGTAGGCTAACTGGGTCATATCGATCGATATACATAAATCTGTATCGATCGATACGGACTTAACGAGGGCGAACTCCCTTTAAGTCGACACGCCCGTTCTTCTCCCTCACAAATCGTAAACCGCTCCCGAAACTCTAAAACCTCTCTTTCTCTCTCGATTCTTCACGAAATCTCACCGTTTTTTACCTCAATCGACTCGAAATTCACCTCCCATCTTGGTTTTGCTCTTCAATCCACAATCCTTCAAGGTATAATCTCTTGATTATTAGATTTCAATGACAACAAAGTTTAAAACAAACCTTGAATAGAAACCGGTAGATAGGTTCGTTTTTCTTCGATTAGAGTTGCTAGGATTGATAGATTAGAGGTTTAGGAGTGTTAGAACTAAGAATTACACTTTAAAATCGGGATTTGGATTGCTGAGATTTTTGCAGGTTTCGGGACTCGATATCGATCGACATTGAGCATGCTCTGTCGATCGATATGCACATTTGGTCGGGTTACATGGACACGAAATCGACCGATATACATCGGCTTACATCGATCGATATCAAACGAATGTGCGACCTGCTGACTCTCTCGTTTTTCGATTTTTGCAGATGGTATCTGGCGACCCACGACGTGAGAGGAGAACGAAGAGGAGACTCGATTTACCTAGGACCTCCAGGGGAAACCCTTCATCCTCTTCTTCCTCGGAAAGGGAAGATGAGCGCGACCCTTGGCCACGTGAGGATGGGACACCCATTCCGATATACCAGCATTTTCCCAACCCGCGGGCCACAGCCAGGAGCAACGAATGCCTGCACCGTCTAGTGGCCGACGATTAAGACACCTATGAGAGCCTGTTCTACAATGCATGGCTTAATGTGGAGGTGGCACCCACGCGATTCATTGACCCTGCTACTATCCGGCGCTTAGGGATCGATGGTGACCTTGAGGAGATGCTCGTTCAGCTAGGATTTAGGACCATGGGTGCCCAAACCTACGACCTCTACCTTTCACTCGTCTGGCAGTTCATGGCTATTGGTCGCTTTGAGTACAATAACCAGCCATCGAGTGTTGCTTGTGATGGCGTTCTCTCTTTCTTTGCTAGGGGCATCCGGTACTACGTCACTGTCCCCGAGCTCTGCGCGATTTACGATTTTGAGCACTCCACGGCCACACGCAGCAATCTCTCCGACTTCCCGAACGTTAGGGAGTTCTGGGAGATTTTTGGCACATGACTCTGGAGTTCAACCACGGTGATTCAGACCGACATCTGCCATCCCACTCTCCGGTACTTCATGCGGATCCTTGCCGCCACTCTACTTTGCAAGATGGAGCCGAACAAGGTGAAGATCCACGAGCTTACACTTCTCTACCATGCACTTGACGGCCTGGTAGACCTGGACCCAGACCGCGAGCTGACCACCCAACCTGGGTGCCGTCTTTGCTGAGCATCTAGTCAGCTTGAAGACGAAGCCTTTCTCCGGTACATCCGGTCGAACAAAGGAGAGCGTAGGGAGTCTTCTGGCACCGATCTTTCAGTACCTCGGGATCCGCCTTGACGAGGGCAGCGCAGACACTTCTTGGCTTACTTGGACGCAGCTCATCTGCGTAACAGCCGTTGGATGGACAGGGAGTTGTCCTGGACTTTCAGGACTACATCTGGTACACACCGGTTCCTTCTGCCTCACCGAGAAACGACTGGCATCGTGTCGGACATCGACAGGCTTAGGTTCCAGCCAGACGCACGCCTCGTCCTCAACCCATCTGCATCACGCCGAAATACAGGAGTCCGCAGCGCCGCTACCTCTTAGGCTTCATCAGCAGCACCCCCGATCCAGTTCTCATATCTCTCAGGGATAGAGACAGGAGATGAGAGGGTTTTCAGGAGAGGAGTGTTGGATGCTTTTCGTGCCATCTGGTCCCGCGTCTCGAGATGCTGCTGCTCGAGCAGAGCGAGTACTTCAGCCTTTGACCCCTCGGCACCAGGTCCATCTCACCAGTACCGTCAGAATGATGGAGATGATGATGAGAGCAGTGACGACTGAGTCACTTGCCTTTTTTCTATCCCCTATCTCGTACTATTATGTTTTTACTTTTATTTTCAGACTTGTAGGATTTCTATTTCGTACTCCTCTATAACTATGCCTGCTTTTATTATTTTCTAACTATTTGTGTGTGTTGAGAATGTCCAACAGAGCTAACGTATAGATACATAACTCATGAAAATTGAGTTTGATGGATTGACAACACACTATACGAAGGCACTTTGTATCGATCGACACACACCACTTACTGTCGATCGATTCAACTAACTTTATATCCCTCGATATTTTACAATACATATCTTACAATACATATCGATCGATATGAAAGGAGTCGAGGTACGATTTTCCTACTAACATAAATATATTTTCTACATCAATTTTTCGTATTCCTCTTCGAAAAAATAACACTGGGGACAGTGTTGTTTAAGTCTAGGTGGGTATTTACTAACATTTACATTTCCCTGCTGCTATAAACCAAAAAAAAACAAAAAAAAAATTGTGTTTTACTATGAAGGGAGCAATGATTATATTCAGACCTGTTACCTAACCACTTCTTAGCACCACTCTTAGATTTGTCAGTTACAGAGGGTACTAGAGATACTAAAGTGGATCACCTGTCAGCTATGACAACACTTGTTGAAAATGTTTGTAATAACCAAAGCCGATTTCCAACCTAACCTAACATATTTTGCTTGTCTTGGTGCTGGGTATACACTGGATCGGATTCCTCCTTCAGATCTGAAAGGTAAAAGTCTTGGTGATTTTGGTTCTCTTCTCTCCTTCCTTTGGCATCCAATAAAAATAAAATAAAAGATTGATATAATTTCCTAAGAGACAGAGGGAGACGTACATTACCCATGACCCCACCATTCTAATTCAAAAGAATGATCACACATTGTGGAAGCGAGGGAGATGTACATTACCCATGGCCCCACTATTCGCCTACACTTTGCCAGAAAAAAAACTACAAAGGTAGAAAGACCAACAAGATGAGCATTTGTTGTTCATTGGGATTGACATAAAAGAAAATTTGGGATTCAGAGAATGAAGATATGGGGAGAAAAGAAACCATAATAAAATTACCTATTTACTCAGATATCTGTTGGGGTAAGAGTTCACGTGTCCTTTGATCGATATTCCCAAGGTAAAGCCTGCACTTTTAATTTATGCATATATGAAACCAACAGAGGGGATAGACAAACATGATCATTAAGTTGTTGGCTTGTTGAATTTGGTTGCTAAGCTAGGATATGGTGTGATGTACTTTTGAAATTGATAGATATATAAAATGGCTTGCGATAAGTAAAGAGGTGACGGTTCTAATTTTAGAATTATAGGAGCTTCCGCCTTTTAAACCTTTTCTAGACCAATGTCCTATTATTTGCTTATTATTTGTTTGAGAACAAGCAAAAGAATAAGTCTGGGGGAGTTGATATGTCATGGATTTTACCCACTTTCAAATGATTTATATATGTTTTTGGAAATAAAAGCATACTTCTAGTGTCTTTTTACAACTTTTACAGGTTCAGGTACTCATTGGTGTAAACTAGCCATTGTGGAGCTAAAATGAAAACTTTATGAAGATATGAGCAAAACGATGTTAAAGATATCGACCGATGCACGTCGAGAACAATCGACCGATGAAACATTACCCGTATCGATCGATTGAACACATTCACCATCGATCGATACAGAAGTCTTCCAAGTGATTAAATAAAGATTAGAAGCTCTAATTGCTTCACAAGAGTCTTAATAATTACACTTTAAGTCTCTGGCCGCCTGTTAGGCTATATTATGAGGGTTTTGTACTAGTTTAGACAGATTTTGCTAGAGAGATCTTTCTATACCTAATTTGGAGAGAGGCATCTAGCTACACCTTGAGAAGAGCTTAGGAGTAGAGAGAGAGATCTGAACTACAAATCCAGAGAAGATCTTGAACTCTGTTGCTTTACTTACTATTTCCCTTGCTATTACTATCTTTGAAGCAATATTCAAACCATTATGACTTTGTCTCTCATGAATATGTTCGAGTAGTCTCTCTTGTTAGATTTAGGTTTCTCATTAAGGTTGACTCATGCATTGAATAAACCATTACTGGGGTGTTTAAAATATAGTTCTTCATCTAGTCATCATAAATGCTAATGATAAGGATTGATCACCCTTATTTTCGATTTCAGGATCAATATGGACAAGTGAGAACTTGGCAATTACCTGAAATCTGAGTAAATTTAGTGAAGACTAGAGAACCGTTCCAAACTTGTTATTATAACTTGCTGGAGTCAATATCGATCGACGAGGTAATCATCTTATCGACCGATATAGCAATGAGTAATCGATCGATGATTCGACTAAATATCGATCGATACCTTCTCATGGTCATCGAACGATAGTTGTTGACCAGAGGCCAGTGTGAGTTAATCCTTTAGGTTTAAAACCTTAAAAAGTTTGAATCCTGAACTTTGAACAATAAAAACCCTTTATAACTTGCATGTTTGTCATACCTGAGAAAATACCTAAATCTAACTACCTTCTTTCCTCTTAGCAAATAAATCAATCAATTGAGCAATTACTTGTTCATCTTTTAAGTTAATGTTTAAGTCCTGCTGTCTAGCTATATTTCGAATACCAAAATAATCTGTTGTGTAATCCTAGAGTCTCTATGGATTCGATCCCTAACTACTACAACTGAACCTCTTTTGATGAGAGTAATTTACTCCTTAGAGTAATTTGAGTGATATCATAAATCAAACCTTTACTTGCATAGCAATCTGGCATTTGTAACCTCTATGGAAACTATAACGTGCATATGCTTCTGAATACTATCCAGTTACAAACCATAAACCATTCTGAGATAGTCTCCAGCATATAATATATAACCCGTGTCTCCAAAAGAACCTTCTATGCTTAGTATATATAACAAACACACACACGTAATGCTTTCTGTACGCACATAGAGCTACTTCTTACCTCTCTCTCATTGGTATATGTAATCATAAACAAAGGAGAAGGAAAATGGCATCTAAGATAAAAGCAGAACATGTTTCTGTACATTCTGAAAGTAAAGCATTTACAATTTCACACCCTAGGTTGTCCCTGAGTCAGCTCTAAACCAAAAGATAAAATATATACGAGAAACTAACTATTCAGGCATCACAAATTAGTAAACAAGCAAAACACTTTTCTGCAACAACACAATTTTTAAAAAAAAAAATCAACTTTGTACAGAAAAAGCAACGTTGGAGTCTTTAGCTATTGAAAAACTTTCTACAAAGATAAATTGTGCTTTCTCCATTCTTAAATGTGATGAATCCTTAACGAAATGGGTTCCACTTGCATTAATAGCACTAGCAGATACCTTCATATCACTATTAACCCAATGATGTCCCATAGAAACATTACTTGCTGCAGCAAAAAAATACAGTGACAAAGATTGTCATGACTCCTAAGGTTGTTAGTAAAGATTGTAAGAATAGTCATACCTGGAGATGTATAGGTAGTGAATACAACTGCATTCTTCTTTGATTCTTCCATATATAGACAAACATTAGGGACAAAAACTTATCAAACAAAATCCACCTTAAGATAGATAAAAATCGAGACTTTAATCTATCAAACAAATCAATTCAAAGCACAAACCTTTATCTTGCCAAGAGATAGCTTCTCGGAGATGGTTAACTAACCCCAATCACTGATCCTTGAGCTTACCATTCAAACCCAGATCTTCAATCATAGCTCCGATAGCATCTCTACCCATGTTATCCTTTGAAGAAAACTCTTGACACATCTCTACAAGTTCCGATTTAGCATCAACCAACCACAAGCTCAAGCTCTAACTACGTTGGGGCTTTCCCTCCTCGGATCCTCCGCTACTCTGTTAATTTCCTCGTCGAATCCTTGAGCTATCTGAATCTTAGCCCAGAGGGGTGTTGCGATGAAGCTGAGTAAAAGGATTTGGGATTCTCGGAGATAGGCATCAGGGATTGAGAACGGAAGCGGTGGAGAAATTAGCCAGAGTTGTGCTGGTCTCTTGTGACGGTTCTAGTGATGAAGACGATTTGAGATCGTACACGAGTGGAAAATGATTGAGTTTGTGTTTTTCTTTTCCTGAGGCAAGAAATAGATGAGTTATTTTTTTGTTGAGAGGATGAAATTACTTAGGCAAATAAAACAATTCCCACAAAACCAATTTTTTTTTGCGGCAAAACCTAAAATTTCAATAAGTCTCGGTGTTCCAATATGTTACCAAAAAAATTGATTCCAAAAAGGACTTTTTATCTTCCCCGCTTAATGAAAACCATGCCTAGCCTTGATTTAATGCTATGATAAAATTAGCCATTTCCATTAACCATTTTAGTAGCAGTTCGTGAATTTGTGCTATTGTGATATGCTACTAATATACATATTTTTTGTAGTGCACAGATTTTGAAAGTTGTCTTCAATAACATTTTACTACTAAAATGTTGGTCCTCTTTCACAACATCCAAGAAAGCAAATCGTAGATTATCTTCTTTTTTTCCTTTATGTCACACATCTTTACATCATCACTTTCATCCTCTTCACTGTGTTGTTCTTCGAAATAGCTTTCAGCAGCATTGACATCTGAATTTTCATCCGAGGTAACATCTTCCTTTCTGCTAGGCGAATCAGATGCTTGGTTATTCAAGTTTAAATGTGCCTCCCTATTCGGATTCTCATTCTTTGACTGAAAACACACACACACAACTGTGTGGCAGGTTTTCTCCTTACATAGGTTAGAAGATTATTAACTTGCCTGTCAATGCTGATGATAACCGGAGATGACTCGAGGGTATTAATCAGATCAGAAGGTAAGTAGCTCAACTCGAGATTGACCAGGGGTTGGATCGATTCCAAAGTCCTCACAAATCATCAACTTTAACTTCTCAAAGGTTGAACTTCCATCCAAATTAAGTAACCTACCTCCTTTTGTTTTATCAGCAAGAAAACTCCATTCCTTTCTAACCGAGGAGTTCTACAAACCACAAAAAGAGTAGATATGCATCTTAGCAAAGTAGATTCAAAAAGGAGAAAAAAACGATGAAGAGCTCGTTTAGGAAGAAAATATTTTAAAAATCTTCCAAATATTTACTAACCGTTTAAGGGCTAAATTTTCAGAAATTTTGAAACTAATCCGGCAGAAACCAAATTCTACCGGTGGAAAGATATAGAAACATCGTAGATTGAACATTTTGCTGGTAGTAGTTGACATAGAAAATAGTAGAATGTAGACATACCGACAGTAGAAAAAAGACTAAAATGAAGACGATGTGATCTACCATCTTTTAGAGAACAGTGCAATTATTAGATTGTATTCTTTACGAAGATAAATACAAGTACGTTTGGCATATTGCGTTTTCTAATCTCTTTTAGATCGTAATTTCTTTTGAAGATTCAACCATCTAACTCACTGTAGATGGTGGACACATCTTCTACCAACTTTAGGGCATTATAGAAGTTGCTCTTTCAAGTCTAATTTTTTCACTACTATATTTTTCATAAGTGCTCATGTATGTTAAGATCATGTTTTTTATTTTTTATTATTTTTTGGTATGTCAATTAATTGATATAAATATTTTTAAAGTACAAGGGTAGTCATAGTCAAGATTGACAAAAAATAGATTTTGTTCTAAAGAGACAATAGCTAAGATAAGTTGTTTCAAATTGGCATATTTCCCAAAACAAAATTGTTTAGGTTATTTTTCTCCTCCAGAAACCCTATACGCGTATTGTCTCTCTAAGTGTACGAGGAACAGCGATAGTAAATTCAAAGTTTCATTGTAATAACCCAGAAAGAGGATCAGGTACTCGATCAACGTATGCTGTCTTTCCCTTTTTTGTTTGTTTGTTTATGCACACCACTTGTTCGCTGAATTGCCTATGTGCGGTAATTGAAGTTCAAACACTCATATATTTAGATTATATGACATTCTATTTCTATATATTTGAAGGTTTTGTGTTTGTTAGATCGATGGCAAATTCTCAAATTGAATCTGGCGCTCCCATCAGTCTACAAGAGTTGTACCCTTTTTCCCCGTTTTTCAAGGAAGCTCTCTCACTCAGAGTTACAAGATTGTATGCTTTTGTTTTTGCTTTTCTCCTAAGTTGATTTTCTGATTTCAGAATCTGACATCCTTTTTTACCAGTGCAAGCTTTTCTTGATGCATTGTCTTAAAATAATGCTTTTGTCCTTTTGTTTTTGGCAGGCTGAGAGGATATTCAATTGACACAGCTGTAGGTGTTATTGAAGATGGAGAGAAGAGTCTCAAAATCAACACTCAACACTTACGAGATGTTAGTTTCTGGATTGGCTCTTTTTACCAGCTCATCGAGAGCTCCACACTGAGCCCAATAATGAGGTTGATTCTTTTTAAATTTTTGTGCCTGCATTTCAACATGTGTTTCCGGTTTGGCGTAATTATGAACTTTGCTTTCCTAAAAAGGTTTTGGCCTTTCATGAATGCTGAGAAATCCTCACTAAATTTAGTTATCTTGTCTTTGGCCCTCAAGATGTAATTTCACCGTCTCAGTTAGAGAATTTAAGTATTATACTATGAATGTTCTGATATTTATGAGCACCAGGTAGGCTGGAAACTTCTCCATTCAAATTGAACATCATGGGAATAATAAATATTGTTAGTTTATGTTAGAGGTAGACACTGGGTACACATTTCAGGCTGAGCTTTGTGTATCAGACGGATAATCTCTCTGTTATACGATTATTATGTTTGGTAGCTTAACATATTTAAAAATTAAGCTGTATACCATTTCGTTAGGCTATCTTGCAGGCTCGAACCGGGAGAAATGTGGATGGAGTCGATATGAACCTCTACCGTAAAACAATTGAACTCCTAAGGCAGTTTCTTGAAGTAGAAGAAGACAACAGAAATATGGTCAAATGAGACTATTTATCAGATGAGATGCCATCCAAATAATATAACTCACCTGCATTTTTATATTTTTTTCCTTCGTTACCTCTTTGCTCACCTGTAGATGCATCCTAGCATTCTATCTCTTCCTCCAACCTTCCGAGGAACGCCTACCTTCAATCTTTCCTATCTGCCTTTGGTGGATTTGTTTTGGTCTTCTTTATATGTGATCAATGTTCTGAAATGAATGTGTTGCAAATTCTGAATTCTCGGGTTTGATAATTCAGTTGAACCGATATGGTTTTGACAATGAATTACCATCTTTTCAATCATTGATTTTTATTAAACTCTAATTCCAAATAATCTGTTGATATTCAATCCTTTTATTTTTTCTAGGGATTAATCTGCGTTACGCGCAGAACCTATTTGATTTGTTAAGTATATAACCCTTGTATTTTGAATTATATTGTTTTCTGAAAATAGAATATAATGATATACCAAAATGTATCTAATCTCTACAATAATATTTGAGAAGTCAGTTACCTATGTGTCGCGCTTACGTTAACTCTCACAATGGTTGATTACACTGCTACTCTTAAAGAATTAAAAACATTAATTCAAATACTATTTTTTTAGTTTTATTTTTTCAAATTTTCCAAATAACATCACACAAATAAAAGGAGAATAACAAGCTCCATGAGACTATCCATATCATCAAAAATATTCGACCAATGAAGTAATAGCGTTTTGCCACGTCAGCGGGTGTTTTTAGCTGTTGGGTTTTAATTATTCACGGTCTATTTCTTTTAATTTCAATATGGCCCACGAAGCCCAAATCGTTGAAAGTGTGGTCTCTTTTCCTCACCGACACCAAAATCCCTTTCTCATTTCATTCAAACCCTAATTTTGCTTCGATGAATCGTGAATCTCTGCTCTCCCTCTTCTTCATTTCCGTTTCACTAATTTCATCAATATACTCTCAACTTCTTTGCTCCCTTTAATCTCTTTAATGGATTATTTTTGCTTTCTCACACTGAAATTCCATATAAATCTTTAGTCATATAAAATTGGTATTGTTACGGCAAAATGGTGGCGGAGCAAGCTGTGTGGGAGACGGCAGAGGAGAAAGTTGTTGACATGGTGGTTTTAAATCCGGTGCTGGTTCTTGGACCGCCGTTACAGTCTACGATCAACGCTAGTCTATTCCACGTCTTCAAGTATCTAACCGGCTCGGCTAAGACTTAGACTAATTTGGCTCATGCTTATGTGGATGTTCGTGATGTCGAAATGGCTCATGTTCTGGTCTACGAGGCACCATCAATCCTCTGGACGTTATCTCCTCGCTGAGAGCGCACTTCACCGTGGCAAATTAGTTGAGATTCTAGCTAAGTTATTCCCTGAGTACCCACTTCATATATTAATTTCAATCTTGCATCATTAGAGTTAGTAGAAAGAAACAAATATAAATTGTTAAAATTATCAGAGATTTGATCATTTTCCGCATATGTGTTGATGATTGAAAATCAAAATCGATTTCAAGTGGTAGATGAGAAGCTGGAGTCTGGGAGCATAGAACTTTGGATCAGAAAATTAATGATGAAAACTGTCTTGATACAAACAAAATTCACAGTTCCAAGGTTCGGTGACGTCTACGACCGCAGATCAGGGTTTACATGTCTGTTCTTCTAAAAGTTTTATATGTTTCATCATAAGTTTTCATTTTCATTGATTAGGATTAAGTTGGTGATTACATTTGAAGCTGTGGTTGATGCTGACAAGTCAGAAACCAGAGGAAGCGGACAAAGGTTCCTTAGGTGAAGCTTTTTTCTTGGTATCCATCCACATGTGTATCACTGTTTTCATATGTTGTTTGCATGTTTTGTATTGGTGTGGTTTCCTGTAAATTGAGCTTCTAAGGAGCTAAATGGCGAATTCATGAAGGCAAGCCAGAAAAACTCTCTCTCTCTCTTTTAAAATGATGTTAGACTAATGTCGTTGTTTGGTGTAACCCCAGATTATATTATGTACAGAAGATATGATCCATGGTTTGTGATGGGCTTGTGTCAAATACACAGTTCTTTGGTCTAGACAGCATCCCGCCAGACGTGGTTTATTTGACTGCATTGTTTATTCTGATGAACTGGTACCAGTTAATGGTAACAAACTCTTTCAGTGTCGGAGGTACAACACATACTAGTAATTCACATTCAATTTTTTTTTTTATAAATTTATTGTTTTACTATATGCTCATTAGCCTTTCTTTATTTCTTGCAATATTGACATACTATATCAATTAGTAGAAGAGTTATTTATCAAACCTTTTTGAAATGATTTTATATTTTTAGATCTTTGTTTTCAGAGGCTTTTACTCAGTGAATAGCGTCAATTATTGTTTCAAGTCTACGAAAATGGTTGATTTTACCTGTTTATTAGCATGTTGATTATATTTTGATCTCCATATCCATGTCATATTGCTCGCTATACATGCAGTTTTGTTTATGCATATTTTTGACCTTCTTTTTTGACACTATAATATGATTGATTGATATTGTCTGATTTTACACCTTAAGGTTTAATTTTCGGTATAGAAATGGTAAAATCCAATGAGAAATATGCCAAGAGAAAGAGAAAGAATCAATACATAGGATTAGGCTACGCCCTAGGGAAAAGTGGCCGATGAGTTATGTGATCATAGAAAAGGCTCTCCATAATTCCTTGGAGCATTCAACACCGCTCCGGATGAATAAAGAGCTTATGATGTAGCTGCATGCATGATCCATGGTGATAGAGCCAAGGTATTTTCTATAGGAGATGACCCCTAGCTTTTTTTTTAATTGTAAACACTTAGTTTGGAAAAATCTGTGCTCTTCGTAAAAAAAAAAGAAAAGCAGAAGGTCTAAACAAAAAGTTTTATGTAGTTTTAAAAATAGTGGTCGAACAACAATATTATGTAACTGTTTCAAAAATTCTCTTGATAATTAGATGAAGTGTTGAACGGCAGTTGATTGTGAAGCATTCTCATAAAGAAGAAAGCTTTCGTTTGGAAAAACCTCGAAGGTTGTGGTTTGTGAGAAAGGGATGCTGAAGCTCAGGAGGAAATATCTGAACCCGGGTATTGTCGGTGAGGATGAAGAATGATGCAGGGGTGTTGAGAATTTTAATGAAAAAGAGAATGAGACGAGATGATAAGAAAGATGAGGTTATAGAGGAAAGAAGGGATGAGAATAAGGACAAGGAAAGTGAAGTGAAGGAAACAATGAAGAAAGCAGCGAGGTTGGGGCTAAGAATGACAATGGCGGTGCAGAAGAACGCGAGGAGAGTAAACAAAAGAGTGGTACAGAAAATAGTGAGATTGAGGAGAAGAAAGAAAATGGTGGTTCAGAAGAGAGTGGGGAGAGTAAAGAGAAGAGTGGTACGGAAGAAAGTGAATCTGATGAGAAGAAGACTGTGGTGATACAGAAAAGAATGAGGAGAGTAAAGAGAAGAGTGGTACATGAGAGAAAATAGAGGAAGTGGCTGATGAGAATGAAGGAGAAGAAGGATAATGAAGAAGCAAGAGAGTAAAATTACAAGGGAGAGGATGCTTCTACTGAGTTGTTCACGAGATTGATGAGGAATGAGGCCATTACAAGAGAAAAGATGTTACCCACATGCAACATCTACTTCTAAAGTTTGAAGAGTATGTGTAATAAAAGAAAAAAAAACACCAAGGATATGCTTAACTCAAAGAAAAAAAAACGCTTCCACTACTAGACGTGTTTTAGACCATCCACAATATGGGTGTTGAAAACACTTTAAAACAATTGAAACACTTGCAATAAATGTGTTGATAAATTGAGCTTATCTATGTGACCTAAACAGCCGACGGTTGAAACATTTTTTTGTGGGCCACAACTGCTTCATGACGCTTCCTAATTGGACAAAAATGGTAAGCTGTCATGATTTTTTTTTTTTTAATCTGGATAAGACTTAAATGCTGTGTTTTGATTGGCAGTGTAGATTTGTTTTGTTTTTTTTTTATCTATATCCAATAATTCAAACATATTTATTATATAATAAAACTTTTTAAACAAATAAAAAAAAACTGTATCAAAACTCAAGATTTTTCTATATCTATAAATAGAGACTACTCTCATTTCATTTGAATACATAAAAAATGTTATTTTTTAGTATAATCAACTATTTTAGTGTTTTAATCTTTATTTTTTTTAATAATGTGTCTTTGTATCATATGTATTTAAAGTTTCTTAATTTTATTTGTTTTAATAATATTAATTTTTGTATTTTAAAAGTAAAATTAGGTAAATATCTAACTTAAAAATGAATATATTCTCCATTTTAGTTGTTTTATTAATATTTATTTTTGTATTATTTAAAAATTAAGATAATTATAATAATTTAAAATAAATATTATTAAAATTTATGTTATGATAGTTTTTGAAATTAATTATTAATAATTATTATATTATAAGAAAAATATATAATATGAATTAAAAATTGTGGGGTATGGTGTTGAATTTTTTAAAACAAACAATTGTAAAAGTGTAGAGTGAAGTGAATGTTGAATAAATGAGATGGAAGAAAGAGAAGATGATGTAAATGTTAAAAGGGAAAAATAAAAGTGTTGAAAGTAGGTAGGGTGTTGAAACCATTGTACATGGTTTTAGTCTTATTGTCAGAGGTAGAAAAATCTGAATATCATTACCTTTTAATGTACACAAGAGTTAAATAAGATAAACTCCTATATCTCTGTTGCAGCATATGCAAATTAGAAAAGCAAGTTGCAGCATATGAAAATTAGAAAAGCAAATAAGACGATGGCTAAAACAAACAATTGTCACTTTTTTTTGGGTAGAACTATGGGAGCAAACTCCCAAACTTTATTCAAAATGAACTTTCAGTCTATAACAGATGTAATCGTGGCCGGGGAGGCCCAGTAACATCCTCCTGCAATACATCGGCGACCTCCAATGGTGCCTCATCAAAACTATGAAAACCAAACGGAAGAGAAAATGCAAGGTTCGCCAACCCGTCAGCTAAGCGGACGATGGCTAAAACAAACAATTGTCACTATGTTACCTAATTCAGCCAAAAAACATTAGTTTAAGGATTACCAAAAAATAAGATTAAAAGTAACTCTGCGCTCTTGCGCCCGTAGTATACACTTCAATGCCCCTATGCAATTCTGATACAAGCTCTTTTTAAAATGTTCGGGTGAATTGGCCTATAATCCATAAAGAACTTGGATATTAGGAATATGCCATGGTTTTGGGGGAAAAATAGTGAGAGGGGGGAGGAGAGATAAGAGAGAAAAATGGTAGATAGTTAATTTAGGGGTTTAGTTTTTATATGAGATGCAAATACTCATGTTCTTTTAAGACAGAAGCAACAACAAATATCAAATTAATATTAAAGTATTACAAAATATTTACAACAAAATAAAACACAAAATATTCTACTATGCTAAAACAACTATTATCCTAAACAACAAGAGAAAAGTAAATACCCACACTTTATCATCAAACCTCAATCATATAAAAAATACATATTACAAAATCAAATACCACACAATAAGCCAGCATTGCCTACATATTTTTATATAGAGCAATAACTAGCATTTAGAGCATTTCCAACGTCACATTATTTTCTACTCTAAAATTAAATTAAGAGTAAAATGTTCTGTTTTTCATTCATCACAGAGTACTATTAAAATAAAATCCAATTCTATTTAAAACAAAAATATAACCATTGAAAATGGTCTTATACGCATATTTCATTGCTGCTACATATATACTAGGTTCATTTGTCTTGCTTATACTAATACTATGGTATTATCATACATATTCTAAAAATATTTTGGATATTGATATGTTGGTATATTATTTAAGTTAGTCATATTTGTACTTCTAACAAAATAAAAGTAAAATAAGTAGTTATATTCGAAAAAACTTTGGGTGGAATTTCACTACTATATATGTTATGCATGGTAAATGTATATATTTTTAAATACATCATACTTTTTAGATATATAAATATCACAAATTAAAAATTGTAATTATAACAAACAAAGTAAAACATTATTTACGAGGTGCCATTTCGACTTTGTCATTACTGAAAATTCGATAAAATAAATTGAAATATTAATTATAAGATTTTTTGTGTATTTTATTATAATGTCATCTTAAATGAAAGAATTTATCAGCGTATAATTGTGAAATAGACATGGTTGTTGATAAAAAATTATACCTTCAATGATGTACTCAGGGTAAACACTTCACTGTAAAGCAAAATGAGATTTTCAGGATTTCCTGCATATTTGTAGTGATATATTTATATTTCTTTCACCTTCTTTCTTTACTTTGTGTAAAGATCAACCATATGATATAGCACCCCAGATCATTTGAATAGTTTTGATAGTTTTTACAAAAGTTAAATAGTTGTAAACGTGATTCTTGCTTTTCATGACTAAGTTTTATACTTATTTATTTCTACTAATTAAAAAACCTAAGGAAACAATTAATGTTTACTCGAGTATACAAACAAAAATGAAAAGCCATGTTGACTTCTACATAATACTAAATACGATATGTTTACATATCCATCATTCACTTAAAATGTACCTAACATACTTTTATGAAATAACTTAAGACATAATGCGCTTATGTTGAGATATATTATAGTAAACTAGATCCTTTCTCCGCGCTACGCGCGGATAATATATATAAATTTGTTACATTTATCATTTTTATTTGTATGTGAATTTTTATATATTAAATTATATTTAACTAATTTTTTAATAGGATTCTATTATATGTAACACAATTAATTAATAAAATATGAAGAATCAAGTTCGATATTTTAAAGTTATGTAAAAAAAATATAATTATGTATAGAACATAAATTATCTTATATTAAAAGATCGGAATCTCATATAGATAAATTCAAAAAAATAAAAAGTACTCCAATAACCTATTTAAAATATAAAACCCCCTTTTCAAAAAAAAGCGTACTTAATAATATTTTTTAATGTGTAATAGTTGAAAATTGACAATAGAATATCGATCTAGAATATTATTTTAATATACTGAATGGTAAAATATTAATTGTAATAAACAAATTTTGAGTTATGTAATATTAGATGAATTAGAAGTCTTTAAAATCTAAAATCTATTTTATTAACATATTATTTTTATTCATTTATTATTTTTTTTATGTTACAAAATATTGCTTTAATTTTATTTTTATATTAATTTGTTAATAATTTAGTTTATTTTTAAGTTATTTTAGAATTATTAATAATAGAATGTATTTAAAATTATTTATTTAAATATGATGTCTGATTTTTATGTGTGTTTGCGTCGAGCATATTTAATTTGTAGCTTGTATATTTAATAACAGCTTGTTCCGTATGGTTTTAAGAAATGTGTTGTCATTTCATTTTTATTACTATTAACATGATTTTTTAGTGATCAGTGATAATGTACTTATAACGTTATGTATTATAATTTATCTTATATTTTCTATTTAGATTTACCACTCTTCGTGTGTGTTATTCTAAATCAGTTTTTACAATTTATTTTATGGTCTTAGTAAATAAATTATTTTAAAAATATGAAGATGAGAAAATATGTTGAAAAAATGATATTTTTATGTTCCATTTGATAGTGGTTATTGACTATAGTGTATAACTTCTTTTGAAGTTGTTTAGTTCAAAGTGAAATAGCATAAGTGGTTGTGACTGATCGACTCAATAAAAGTAGAATAAAAAATTGGTAGTCGTAACAAAACTAATTTAGTTGAAATTTAAACATAAAGTACCATTGACATTTGAGAATGAAAAATGTAAATTTGTTTTTGTGATTATCCTGTCTAAAAGAAAAACAAAAATTATTTCATCCTAATATAGTAGTAACAATCCTCATATATTTTGGTTATATCAAAAAGATTTTTTCGTGCGCTCCATTGTGGCACTATAAGTTAGATACTTTGTCTTTAAAGGGCTCATGAGATCATGAATCTAGTAAGTGCACTATTAATCATACTCCACCATTGTTTGAACTTGAATTGACTATTTTTCGAGTGTAGGTTATCCAAATATTATTTTTCCTCTTCAAAATTTCCTCTTTAATTTTGACATTTTGTTTTAACATTTGTTTTTCAGTTTTGATTATATATTATGTGTAAATTTACTTAGCTGTTTTTCTTTTCAAATCATTTTCGGGTACTATTGTTGGATGTTGTGATATATAACTTTATTCTCATTATTATGCTAGAAGTTATGTTCTATTTTATTTTTATGCTGTACATTTTTTTCGTTTGTTTATATTCTTAGGTTGTTTAATATTGTGTCTTTTCTGACTTTGCAAATATAGACCTTTATTTTTACATCAACATTAAATTTATATTTTGGAATTTTTAAAAAATTTATGACGTAACATTTTCTAATTTCATTCTCACACATTTATTTGAATACAATAACGTTAGGTGTGGTGTATATATTATACAATATTTTATTTACTTTGTTAAATCTTCAGCCAATCACAGAGAAAAAAGGGTGAAAGAGCAGAGATGTTTTATGTTATTTTTAATTATACTTTATATTTTTTTCTTGAATATATTGGTACTTTAATTTACTATTGGAAATATTCTCATAAATTTGATACATACATCCATAAGATTTTTGAAATAGTTATTTTTTTCAAAACCTAATTATATATATATATATATATATCATAATATCTAAGTTTTTATCTATGATAGTTATGTACATGTAATGAAAATAATATGCCATAACCACGATTTTAGATTATGAACCTTTATAAACACATATCAGAAACTATAAAATCCAAATTTATGATAAACAAATTATAAAAAAAAAATTAAACCATAGCTATAAATCCCAAAGATTTGCATATCATCCAAAACCGATAACAAATTTATGTAAGAAAGAAACATCAATGACTACTATTTTGCCTACGATAATTACATCTTTGTATTGATACTTATAGTTCTAAATAAAATTTGAGTTAATCGATCCCTAAGGAAACCCTAAAAGGGCTGCCGTTCGATGGGTACACGAAAGCACCACATGTGTTCGCATTCCCAAAGACATCCCTCCCACACAACACGACGAACTCGTTGGTTCACGGAAAAACTCCAGTCCATCGAAGGGTCATGGGGCTTAAACCCATAGGGACCAATCCAAAAATGTAAGAAATCTATGTTCCTTAGTATAATTTATTTGTTCTGTTTCTTATATAAACCCATTCTTTTATTTGTCTGTTTCCTTAGGATAATTTACACAACTTTTACTTGTAAATGAGCTGATTTGATGAATAAATTTGATTTTCCATTAAAAAAAAAGTTATGTTCCTAACATAAAATTGTAAAATTTAATATGGATAAAAGTAAATGTAAGTGTAGATGCAAAAATCAGGTTTAGATGTACAACATAAATTAATTAATTAATTAATATGAAACAATTGTAAATTTATTTAATTTTATGTTGTGTCAATCCAAAATATAATATAATTTCAAAATATATTAGTGTAAAAACACTTAAATAAATATATGCCTTCACTAAAATATTTTAAGAATTCTTATATATAAATTTCATAATTTTTATTTTTTTGCCGAAAAACTTTTTTAAAGTTTACGTAAATAGAAATAAAAAACTATTTTTATATATTTGCAAATGAAATTAATTTTAACTTTTATCTTTTACTCAATGTTTAAGTGTTATACTATATTCTCGGGTCACATCCAAGTTCACCAATAAATAGCAACAAATTTAATATATGTAAATGCTTGAGTATTATTATATTAGTTTTTGTTTTAATTGTTTTTATCATAATTTTTACTATGTGTATTTTTTTACTATGTGTATTTCATGTAGAATGTTATAGATTTCTATTTTGAAATTTATTTAGTAATTAAATATAATGATTAATTCTAAAGAATAATATCTGACTTATGTGATTGTAAATTGTTCGTTTAGTTAGTTTCTTTTATATTTTATTTTTTTAAGTTTAGTAATTTTATTTTGGTAGTTATTATTTCTCATTTTAAATATATTGTCAGCGTTTTATTATATTTAATCTAGTGGCATTGTCATACGTAAAGTCTCTCATCTTGATTCAAACTGTTTTATTTTTGGTTAAAATTCGAGCTATTTTGTTTTGTATATTTTTTGCAATCATGAATTTTTGTTTGTTAAAACAACCATTTGGCATGTACTCAAAGACCGATAATATCTCATATTTTCTCATACAATAAACGCAAAGTGAAAGCAAGCTTCGGTGTTATAAACTCTTCAGACCATCTCCAATAATACCTATTTACAAAATTGTTTTTCCTTCAAAATGATGCATTAGTGGAATGGTTTTTCCTCATTTTGTTTCAAACATTTTTATTTATAAATTGGTCACTGAATTTTTTCTAATTTTTTATATCTAAAAACTGAATATATGTTTTATATTTTAAAGAAATTATTAATACTTTCATATGATAATTATAAGTTTATATAAACCCTGGTATCTTTTTTAGAAACTAAACTTATGTATATAATGAAAAGTTAACTAAAATAAAATCATATTGGATTCCAGTTGTAAGGTTTATAAAATAATAATCATTATCTTAGAATGAATAAAAATTAGCAATAACAGAATATATTTAAAATTATTCATTTTGAAGGAAAAAAAAATGAAGGGAACCATTGGAAATGGTCTCACGCAAACTATCTCAGCGGCAATTTTATCGAAAGCCGCTGCATCTTTCACTATTCAAAGAAACAACGCAGCATATGAAGATAACCAAGTTTTACATTTCTGTAAACCACATATTCGCTCACAAAATGTCTGCTTATAAAATTTCTTGTATGCAAAACAGAAAGTGTAGTTTAACATATAAATATTTCAAATAAATAAAATACGAATTGTAAGAAATAATCTACAAATAAAGTTTTATGAAGATATTAAAAAAATATATAAATTGATATAATGATTCACGACATGTAAATACTCTAAATACTAAAATTATGTAATTGAAAATTAAAGTTAAGTAATGTTTAGCTTAGAGATATATGGTCTAACAAAAAGAAAAGAATTAAAATAAGATCTAGTGCGGTGGAAGTTATATATAAGATTGGTATATAACTGAAATATATATCTAATAGATATTTTAGCTCGTATGGTTTCTGTTTTTCTGTTTTGGCCAACGCTCCTGTCTACTGTAGTGTCTTTTTCCTTAGCACAACATCTGTGTTTCTTTTGTTTAATTCAAAAACAGTAAGAAGTTCCAAAGTAATGGTCTCTAAAGCAATAGCTTAAAGAGAACAAAAACAAAGGACCCCAGCAGGACCTAACTAAGCTAAACAAAATGAAAGAGTTCAGAAGATCCCATACTAAGAAGAAAATGTAGGCGAGAGTCATCCAGGTAAAGAGCGCTGGAGTTACACATACCGACCAAAGCAAAACATATCATTCAGTCACTCAATATAGAAGTCTCTTCAGGGAGCCAGCCATTGGTTGAGCCAAAACGGATTACCTTGCCTACGTAAGATTACTGCCGATGGTCCCAAGTAACACTGTTCACTATTGCAATGGCGCATCTATTGCACTCCAGATGTGTAAGCAATATTATCAGAAAACACCAGCAGTATTTGGATTCAGTATTGTCTCTCCAGCCAAGTATTTGATTTGAACACCACTCTATCATACTTTAAGCTCGCACTATTCTCGGCCGCCCAGTAGAAACATAACAACTCTGCCTCTGATCTTGAACCTGTTTAAAAATAGCTCTTCTGTTGTGAGCCAGATGAGTACCGTAATGATTCCTAGTGATCCAAGCAGCACCACAAAGCTTAGTTTCCTGCACCCAATATCTGCGATTCAACATGAAAATAGTAGTTCAGTAGAAGCCTACGTATCTAATAGGTAGTACCAAACCGGATAGGTAAAGTATCACATAAGTAACGAATCATATCCCTAACTCCCAGTATGGAGAAAGACATCAAACACTATCAATGCATTTTACCAAAAAATTGACTTCTTTATCGTACAAACTCTCCATGAACGTTCTCAGAAACTGCTACTTTTTCATTGCTATGAATCCTTCATATCTTCACTCTGTCTTTATGTATGATAATATTAAAAAAATGCTGATCACATTATCAGTACTTCAAAAATAAACTCAAGGGAACGAATGGTACCCTGTTTGTTACCAAACTAACTTGTTGGAAAACGATTCAAAAACCGAAAAAAAATTATGGTTTGATCAATAAGTACGTCGCAACCACCCAGCAACAATTAACGATTTGCAGGCTGGTGAATGAAGGGTTCAAGAGATATATCTTTACCTAGATTTTGTAGCACATGGTGCATACTTTGACTCCCTCTTCTGATATTTGTATCTGAGAACGTTCATGGAGAGTAAAGTGGATCCTCTCCATCAACAATTATCTTCTTCTGGATAGGATTATAATGAGTTATCTGATTGCGAAAATGGAGAAGTTTTGTGGTTAGCTTTGGGATTGTGTCGTTCATCTTCTCAGACCTGGAATTGTCGGAGGTCGCAGTTTTTCTTTTGGATTCCATATGTTTAATCTCTTGAGAGAAGCTTGCGAAGTAAAAGGGATTTTATAAAGAAATAGATGCAAAGGAAAATGGAAAAAAATCATTGAATGTGGTAAATGGAGTGGAGGAGTTTCGATTTTGAAACTGATTTGCAAAAGGAAGAGGCAAGGAGAAGGAAGGGGAGGAATCGCGAGAGGAGGAGAGGAGAGGAGAGGAGAGGAGGAGAACACCTTGACCTAATGGGCATCACAACAAATATGTTTCAGGCCCAAAAACTCAAGCCCACCCGAAAAACACACAGGTGTCACTGACGTGGCTAAACAGAACACCCTTATTGGTTGAATAAAATTGAGGACGTGGACAGCTTCTCATGCTCTCATATTCCCCTTTTAATAATAGTAGATACTCCGAGTTTAATAATAGTAGATACTCCGAGTTCAGTTTCTCCATGATTCAATAATTCAAAGTCAGATTGCACATGTACCACAATTTGTTTGGTTTATTATAAACCAATATATGTTTAACCAATTAAACCAAAAATATTTCTAATCAAACGAAAACATACCAAACCAACTCCTCAATTTTCTTCTTCACATGGACAAACTTCTATAAACCTCAGATCTCTCTCGGCACATATCACCAAGAGCCTCAGATCATAAATAATCTTCCTCCCCATCAGACAAATTATACATGTTCTTCTTCGCTTTCAACTACATAACCAAATCAAAAATCAAAATTTTGTATTGTTGCTCTGTAATTGTGTCTGTTTCCAGACGGAGAAGATGATGATGACTAAGAAAGGACCTGATTTGGGACCACCACGCAGAGAAGACACATGAATATTAAAAACAAGAGTGATTCTGACATGGCTTGACTGAGAACTCGACATTCTATGGTGCTGTTTTATTCTTCGTCCGCCGGTGAAGTTTCCGGGACTGCTAGAGCATTCAGTCTCTGACTACCGCCATTACCGTCAAAGCCAGTGAATGACGTCGTGGCCTCTACGTTTGTTCGTGGTGGTGGGCACTAAACAGGTTTGGAATGTTAGGTTTGTTGAGATCAAGAGATAGTCTAGGAAGCTCGTGGCCGGAGGAAGCAACTAGAGGGAAAGTGGCGAAGAGGAGACCGACGTTGACGACTCAGAGATAGCAGCGAAGGAAATAGAGCTGCAGCTGTGATTTGGTTAAGCGAGGAGGAAAATTAAGGGATTAACATTGTTTTATTTTGGTTTGATTAGAATTATTATTGGTTTAACATAGATTGGTTTATAATAAACCAGAAAATCATGGTACATGTACAATCTGATTTTGAATTATTGAATCATGGGGAAATTGAGCTGGAAGTATTTATTTGTGGAGAAATATGTTTTATACTTTTAATTCGGGGAGATTTAGACAGAGGTTATAACTTTGTGTGGAACTGATGTTATATGATAGTTTCGAGGGGGAAATAGATCGTTTACCCCATTTAAAATCATCTGGAGCAAGGAAAAATAATTTTATAATCCACGAAAATTAAACTAAAATAACAAATACATGGGCCTTGTCTTATTCTTTTTTCAAATCAGAATAGTACGGTTCCTCCAAGATTCCAGACATCAATTTTATGAATCACATTTCAGTTGCGTTTCCACTTCTGAGTCCGAGTCGTGAATCAGAGCTTGACCGGCGATTTCATGCTATATAGCTTCAGACTTGTTCTGTTTCGCGAAACGATCTCGGTATCACGGCCTCAACTACGACCACAGCTTCCTCCGTTTCGAAAAACGATCTCCAAAAAATCTTACCGGTGTTAAGGATCCTGAGAAATCTTCCTTCGAATACGAACTCATATCGCTGTACATGGAAGATTCTGATCAATCTTACTCACTCCACTACAATTTCTGCCCAGCGAATTATCATAAATGGCATCAGAAAGTTCTACACAGCTAAGCCTAGCGTAGCTCCGCCTCTAATCCGCCTCCTCTTTGGGAGAAACTCTATCTATCTCCTTCACTTTGTCATCTGATTCAATGATTTCTGAAAGACATTGGGATTGCGTTAGTGACTTGATGGTTTCATTACGCAAGAGTTAGTAATGAATGTTAACAATAAATTATAGATTAGATCAATCTAAAATGAGGAGAATACCTTTGAGTTTATGAGGAGAAATTCAACTGCCATGAGTAGGTTTCTCTTTTGGAAGTTGTAGGCTTCCCAGCAATGAATTGACCTAACAAAAATTTGTTGTTACCGAAATCTCCTTCAAGGTCATCAAATGATTTGGAGACAGCGAGGATTGACACTGGAGCCTTTTTTTTTTGCTGGGGTTCTTTAGAGTCTTTTTAATGGATGTGTTGATGTCGATGGAATAATAGATTTTATAGGGACTTGTTTGATGTAGAACTACATTTTTTATTTAATGTAGTATTTCCATTTTTATATTGTATATTACTTATTTATTTGCTTTTAACATTTTAATAAAAATGTTTAATGTAAATTTCTATTTTGTATATTTACATATTATTTATTTTCCTTATATTGTGTATTTTCTTTTCTTATACTTTATATTACATATATCTATTTTTTTTACATTTTAAGATATATATTTAATTTTTAGTGTATTATTTCCATTTTTTAAATTACGTATTTACTTATTATTTATTTTTCCTCATACTGTGTATGACCATTTCTTTTACTTTATTTTACTTAATATCTTTACATTTTAAGATAGATGTCTAATGTTTAATGAGAATTCGACCAAAAAAACCTCAACTTTGCACGAACTGCCAAAAGAGACAAGAACTTTTGGGCTAACCAAAAAACACAAAATTTTCATGGACTTTATAATTAATTAACAATGTCTTCGTTGACTTGCCAATTTAGCATGCCGACAGAAAATTTAACAGAAAATTTTGATGTCGTTTACTGTTGGCGTTAAGTGAAACGACGTCGTTTTCAAATGAGATGAAACGACATCATTTTACATGATTTGAAAATAAAAACAAGTAGATCCATGGTTGCGAATTGAGGTTGGTGGGGTCAAATGACAAGGCATTTTACCACAGGGCTAGTGACACTTTCGATAGAGTTACTAACATATTTAATTTTATTTGTTACTGACTGAATATAAAAAATTCTCTAAAAACTTAAAAGATCTTTAAAATTCTAAAAATTTGAAAAGTAAAGAAATTTTTATAAAAATTAATTTTGAAAATTAAAATTAAAAATAAAATTTCGTTTTTTGTTTAAAAATTAAAAATCTTCCAAAATTTTCATTTTTAAAAAAAAATTCCAAAAATTAAAAATTCAAAGAAATGCAAAAACTTAAAGTTACAATTATCAGCTAAAAATTAAAATCGCACTAAGTTTTTAGCAATATTTTTTTTAAATTATAATTTTGGAAGATTTTTATTTTAAAGAAAAAATAAAATTTATTTTGAATTTTAATTTCAATTAAATATTTTAGCAACTCAATTGATAGTGAAACTAGCTCAGTGGTAAAATACTTTGTCATTTGACCTAACCAACCGAAATTCGAAACCAGGGATCTACTTGTTTTTATTTTCAAATCATGTCAAATGAAGTCGTTTCACTTAACACCAATATTTAATGTCTAATTAACATTGTCTTAACTGTGGGTTCACGGTATGTTAATATGGTCAGTCAATCTTAAGTCACATAATAAACTAAAAAAGTAACATAAATAACATACATTCAATTAGTGCTTTTTTGGCCTAATTCCCAATGTTTAATGTAATTTTTCCTTTTTATTGTATATTTACGTAACATTGTTATTTTTGTATATTATATATTTAAATTTATATTTACTTATATATTATTTTTTTATATTATATATTTACATATTTAAATGTATATTTAATTAAACTTTAGTTATTTACGTATTATTCATTTTCTTTATATTGTGTTTGTCCATTTTTATACTTTATTTTAATTAATATCTTTTCATTTTAAGATAGAAATTTAATTCTTAACGTACGTTTTCCATTTTAAAAAATAAATTTTGTATATTTACTTGTATTTAATTTAACTTTAGTTTTTTACTTATTATTATTTTTTCTTTATACTATGGATGTTATTATCTTGCATATTTTCATTATTTTAACATTTCATTTTGTACATAAATTATCATATAGATTAGGGTTTAGATACATTTAGGTCCATATTGCATTCATATGTCCTTATTAGGTGTTGGAGTGTGCCATGGAGTGATTGGAGGTGTTTGGGAGCATTGTGATCCAAAAGGTGGTGAAAGATGAACATGGATGGAGGCCTTAAAGATGTTTTGTGTTGCTAAAATTCTGGGAAGACATAGGTCATTGAGTAAGCTTTCCAATGGAAGTGGTCTCAGGTCAATCAGAGTTGCATGCTAGGAGTTATGGTTAATTTACTGGACATATATCAGTACTCGGGTAAGCCCAGCGGCCAGCTCTGCCCGCCCATCGACCAGAGTTCCCATCGCCCAGTCTTGCGTGGCCCTGGCGTTCATGCCCAGCGTCTAAGCTCAACCGCCAGCTTCCCAGCGTCCAGGCATAGCGGTCAGCTCTGCCCGGCCATCGACCACAATTCCCATCGCCCAACCTTCCGTGGCCCTGGCGGTCAGGCCCACGGCCAGACTCGCCCGGCCAGCTCCCAGCGGCCAGACTTGCCCGCCAGCCAGCCTATCCGCCCAAAATATTTTTGGTTGACCCGGATTTGTCGGGTTGACCCGGTTCGACCTAACTAGCCTATAAATATAGTTTAGTCCTAATTTTTAGATCTATCTTCTTTTCTCTCAAAAACACATTGAAAAGTTGAATCCTTGATTAATATAATCTTTGTTTCTTGAGTAATTTGAGTCTATCTCTTCTTCTAATCATGATTAGTCTTCTATCCATCATGGATTTAAGATTAAACATGAAGATTAGTGAGTAGACTCTCTTTAAGCTTATGGGTTAGGGTGATTAAGTGATGATCTTGGGTGATTAGTGTTAGATCCTTCGTGTCCTATGCTTATTACTTATTCCCAATGACCTAATCTTTCTAAACTAGATCATTAGGCATTTCCTACCCACAAGGTGTATGTTGAAATGCCTGGACCAAAGTAATAATGCTTTTTGCTTACTTAACGAAGGATACTTCAAGTTAGGAAGGCTTATATGGTTAGTAGACTTGTTCTCAATGATTGCTTGATTGATTTAGACCAATGATCATTTGTGTTTGGAGATTGATAGCAAATGAGCTTTTACCTTGAACAAGGACTAGCTTAGAATTGTGTCTAGACCTATAGGATATGAATGATTGCTTGAAACCTCACCCTAGATAGTAACTTGATCACCCAAAGTCAATACCCTTATCCATATGCTCTTTTATCTCATTGAAACCAAAGCTTAGTTATTCTTGTTTACATATTGCTTGTTACTAGTTACTTATAAAACAAACCTTCATTGATTGCATTTAGATTAAGCAATGTCTTGCATTATCTTTTTTCAATAGCACTCAGGATTGGATTGACACTCTACTTACCTTACTACATTGATTTGCTTTAAGGTTTAAAAACCCTTATAAAATTGGCGCCGTTGCCATTTCTGAGTTATTTATTGACATTGGGATTTAGTCATTGCTTGAGACTAAATCTTATTTACTTGCTTTAGTTACTTATTTCTTCTTCTTTGTATCCCTTGGATTGGTTGCAGGTGTATGAACTTGAGAAGTAGAGGAGCTGCAAATCTCTTACATGAAGCTTAAAACATCCAAGCTCTTGAGAGAGAGAGTTGATAAGAAGTAGAAGAGAAGAAGTGAGGCTAGCCCAACTTGAAGATTTGAGGCTAGAGATGGAGAGAAACCAGCACTTGCCTCAAGATGATGAGGCTGTCCTTCCTCAAAAAGGCATTGGTCAAGGAGCTAGCTGCCAACCTGAGACCAAACCAAAACCAGTGCCAGCCAAGGAGTATTGGTGCTATGATGAGCCTCACATCCATGGGAGTAGGATGGGTATTAGAGCTCCAGTTGTTCAGAACACCAACTATGAGATCAATTCAAGCCTTATCAACATGATCCAAAGCAACAAGTATCATGGTCTTGCCTTGGAAGATCCCTTAGACCACCTTGATAGCTTTGATAAGCTCTGTGGGACAACAAAGATCAATGGTGTTTCTGAAGAAGCTTTCAAGTTGAGGTTGTTCCCATTTTATTTGGGAGACAAAGCCCACACTTGGGAGAAGAGCCTTTCAAGAGACTCTACCACCACTTGGGATGAATGTAAGAAAGCCTTTCTCACCAAATTCTTCTCTACTTCAAGGACAACTAAGCTTAGGAATGAGATATTTGGTTTCATTCAAAAGAACCTTGAAGGCTTTGGTGAAGCATGGGAGAGGTTTAATGGCTTCATCACTCAGTGTCCTCATCATGGTTTCAGTAAGGAGAGCTTGCTCAGTGCCTTCTATAGAGGAGTCTTGCCAAAGTATAGGAGCATGCTAGACACTGCTAGCAATGGTTTCTTTTTGGGAAGAACTGAAGCTGAAGCTTTAGAACTTGTGGAGAACATGGCCAAGACTGACTCAATTTACAATGATGAGTTTGATCGAAGCAATAAAGATGGTAGTGACAACACTTGAAGGGATTTGAAATCTATTGAAGAAAAGATTGACAAGCTTGAGTTGCTTCTTTCACTCCCAACCAAGTAAGAGAAGGTAAACCTTGTGGGTGCTCAAGAGGATACACCTGAGTTCAATGTTGTTGAGGGTATTGAGGGAAACCAAGAGGTATGCTTCATCAATGCCAATGGATCTTGGTATAGGAACGAACCAAACTTCCATTACCAAAACCCCCAATACCAAAAGCCTCCCTACAATCTCCATTACCAAACCAACCAAAACAACCAAGCTCCTCCACTCCAAGATAGCCCTTCTCCCTCTCCTACTAAAGAGGCTGACACTGAATCCATGTTGAGAACCATCTTAGAAGCTCATCAGAGGCAAGAGAAGCATATTGGATTTGAGTTGAGAAACCTCAACACAAAGATTGATGGAGCATATGGTGAGCTTAACAACAAGTTCAAAGCCTTTGAGAATCAGTTCTCTTCTATGACCTCCACCTCTCAACGCCTAGGGAAAGAACATTGCAATGTTATCCTCTCCAATGCTACCCCTAAGTTTGATTTCACTGATCATAAGAGAGAGGTAGATGAGATTGAAAGGCTATTGTAAAGCTCTGAACTTGTGCAGGATGAGGCCAAGGTTGTGGAGAAGACTAAAGCTAAGGTCGTGGAAAGTGGTAAGCTGCAAGCTGTGGAGAAGGTTGAGGCCAAGGTTGATCAGAAAGGTGAGGCAGAGGCTGTGAAACAAGCTGCGTACAAGGCTGAGGTATTGGTTGTTAAAGAAGCTGTCCAGAAGTTGAAAGAGGTTGTGCTTGAAGGAACCAATGAGGTTGAGCTATATCCATATGATAAGCTCCCTTTTTCAAACAGGATCATCACCAAAGCCCAAAAGAAGCTGATCTCAAAGTTTAGGAAAGAGTTGAGTGATGTTGGAGTCAGTCTCCCTGAGATCTCCAATATGCAAGAAGCTTGTGACCAGCTAATGCTCATAAAGGACATTATAGCCAACAAAGAAAAGGTGACAGAGCTTCTTGACATCTCTTCCTCTTTGCTGGATCCTAAACCTCAACCAAAGTCTCTTCCCAAGCTAGAAGATCAAGGAAAGTTCATACTGCCTTGCTCCCTTGGTGATTTGAAAGTTGATGATGCTCTTGTGGATAGTGGAGCTTGTGTGAATGTGATCTCATTGGAGATGGTGCAGAGCTTGAAGATCAAAGGCATGGAACCAAACAACTCCTCCCTCATGTTTGGCGATTCTTCTTCAACAACACCTATTGGTCTCATCAAAGACTTCCCTTTGAAGATTGGAGATTGCACCATCCCCATAGACCTCACTGTTCTTGATATGGCAAGCAAGAGGAGAATGTCTTTGCTCTTAGGCACGCCCTTCCTTGCTACTGTGGGGGCTTGTATAGACTTCCCAAACAAGAAGGTGATCCTCCACAATATTAACAAGGAAGTCTCCTACCCAATCAAATCACCAATGCTGAATGGAGGTTATTGTGGAACAATTTTGAAAGATGCATTGGTTGTTAAGAAGGAAGAAGTTCTTGGTGAAGGTTCCTCAAAGAAGAATTGTGTAGAGCACTTGGGAGATGCTACTAAGGAGGAGGTGAGTGAAGCTACTGAGGCTACTCAAAAAAATAAGAAGATGAAAGCTTCTCCATCTCCAAAGCTTGCCAAGATGCCACACACTCTCACACTTCACCCTTTAATGCTAAAGGATGGAGCCATTGAGTATAAGATCAAGTGCAAGGGAAGGTCCAAGCCATTCTCAAGCGCCAGGTCCATTATCTCTCCTCAACTCCAAGCTAATCCACTTAAACTCCAAGGGCTCCTTACACACGTCCTCAACATCACCCTTGAAGGTGGGGAAGGATCCTCCTTCTCAATAAGTAAACAAAGGTAGTCAAGCTAAGGGACTTTAAACAAGCTCACTTGGGAGGAATTCTCATGTTTATCTTTGTATATATTTCTTCTGTTAGTGTGTTGAATAAGGTCAGGAACAAGTTTGGGGGTCTCCTCAATATGCCCAAAGGTCATGCCTAAACACCAATAGCCACAACACTGCTCATTCCCACTTGAGGTATCACTCCAAGCATTCTTTGTATATACCATTGCTTTTATCATATTTTCGGTATCTCCTTCTCTCTTACTCACACAGAGACTGTGTGTTTAAGTTTGGGAGAGGTACCAAGTATTTGATCATGTTTGCTTTGTTAATTTTTAGTCTCATTGATATACCATGATTTTGACCCGTTTTTGGTCATATTTTCTATATGTTTTTATTATAATTATCTATGTTTTGGAGTCTATTAGGTATGTTTTCAGGTTCAGGAGCATTTTGTCGTAAAGTGATGATTTAGGTGCCTTATGGAGCTTATAGGAGAGTTTTACAAGTTGACTATGAAGATCCGGCATTGAGAGACACATATCGATCGATACACACATTGTGTAGTCGATCGATGACGATTCCGTAGAAGTTGAAGTCGAGATACTCCATCGATCGATGTACGCAATGTACCATCGATCGATACAGAGCGTGATGAGCAAGATTTACTTGGCCGACTTGAAGCCCAAGCTCTCACCAAATTACAAGACTGCCCTTGACGAGTTTTTAACCTAATTGTACTCCATATTTATAGTTATGCCTATGAGCCCTAGAAAGAGGGAGATCTATTAAGAAAGTTTTGTATTCTATTTTTACCTAAGCAATAAAAGTATTTTCTTTC
>CAKOAT010114043.1:288572-313304 GCA_932364175.1 Eruca vesicaria subsp. sativa
TGCTATGAATCTCTTGGCTATGTCTGAGTAGATTCATCTGTTAGATTTGGGGTTCAAATAGTTATGAGGGATTAGCCCCAACTATGGATTGTTGAGTTGTTATATTCATTATCCAAATGAACCCTAATGCTTACTCTAGACTTGCTACCTAGAGTTATGATTATGGAGTGACTAATCTAATAGTCATCTTCCTGAAATCGTTTGGCTAAACCCAGACTCTATTAAAGCTAGATGCGACAGCCGGTCTGATAGAAATTCTTGGGTGAACACAGTTTCAATCCGATCTGATACTTTATATCGATCGATACTCCTCTAGAGTCATCGATCGACGGCAGCATATATCGATCGACACTGCGATAGCAACATCGATCGATGCAGTCGAAAATCAGATCAATGGACGAGTCTAATAGCGACAGCTATAGATTTGTCTAAGGGTTGAAGTTCTCATATATTTGCAAGCAATTCGTTAAGACATCCATAGATTTATAATCCCGATTTTCTGAATAGTAACCTTGAATCTAACTACTTTCTTTCATTGTTTTCAAACCCAAAACCTATTTTCCTTAGAAACTTACCATTGCTACCTATTTTTATTTACTGTTTTAAAACCTTTTCAACCTAGCTTAATCACTTAGGATTATATCTTTTGTAACTCTAGTTCCTTGTGGATTCGATCCCTAAGTACTACGATTGAACCTCTTATTTGAGAGAGTAAAAAACTCCTTAGGGTTAAACATTTGAGTGACATCCCTCATGCATTCCATTTCACATACATATATGCATAGAAAAATCCAAAAAATTAAAAAATTTCTAAAAAGAAACAAAAACAAGCATTTAGGTTGCATCATTTGCATCTTTAGGATTGAGTCTAGAAGCATTTAGATTGCATTCATGCATTGGGAGCTGGCCTAATAAGGAAACACATGCTTAGAACTTAAAACTTCACCCTAGCTGATCATAGCAAGTAGCTTAAGCATCTCTTGAAAAGCTTGCATGCTTTGAGCCTTGAAAACTCTTCTTGAAACTTGTTGATTGTGTGAGATTTACATTCTCTTTTAACCAACTCCAAATGAAATTAAAGCTGAATGAACTTAATCTTTCTTGCTTATGGGAATTTGCATACTTGATCATGGATTATACACATTTGGGTTTTACTTATCCTTCATACCACTCTTTTTAAAACCCAAATGGCACTCCTTTTCTTTAAACCCTTACCATTCTTTGAAGCCTAAATCATTTTGCTTGTGTGAGGTCTCTTTTGATAGTTTGCCATGTGCAAAAACTTGAGATGAGTGAAAAGAATGAACCAAAGAAAAAAAAGAAAAAGAAAACCACTAGGGAACAAAAGAAAAAAAAAAGTAAGCTCTAGAAAGTTCAAATAAGAAACCCCTTAGACTAAAGAAAAGAAAGAAAGAAAGTAGTCTAGAAAAAACTTTGGGGAAGACATAAGAAAAATAAGAGTAGAATTTAAGTAAAAAGTGAAAGAAAAAATGTTCCTAGTTAGTTCAAAAGAAAATAAAAGCAAACAGAAAGAGTTCATTGGGTGAGTGAAATAAGAGAGTGATCTTAATGTTTTTTGGGAATGAATGGGGTTTGAGATTTACACCAAGGAAAATGGTAGAGTTTAAATTTGTCTAGGAAAATGGTAGATTGATAAGAACAAGCAATGTATGCATAAGTTGCTCATTTTCTTAGATAGATTCATAATGATCAAGCTCCTATTCTTGAGTGTAACCCACTAAAAAAGAAATGTATTGAAACCCCTCTTCTATTCTCATCTAGCCATTTCACTTACCAAGCCAAATGATTTCCATTTTCAAGAACTCACCTTATTAGCTTATGCTTAATTGAATGTGAGGGTTGGTTGAAGAGATTTGTTGATTGGTGATCCATAACTTGTTTTATAGCAATGAGTCTTGATAAGCCTTGAGAAGCTAGAGTGTACTAATTGAGATTTCTTATGCTATAGATTATGTTTGTCTAGGATGTGGTGTTGAGTATAAGAAGTGTATCCTTTGGTTTGAAGGTCCCATTTTCATTCTCTCTCCCTTTAATCTTAATTTATTACTTGAGGACAAGTAAATGACTAGTGTGGGGAGTTGATATCTTGCATATTTGCATTATTTTAGCATTTTAGTTTGTACTTAAATTATCATATAGATTAGGGTTTAGATATATTTATGTCCATATTGCATTCATATGTCCTTATTAGGTGTTGGAGTGTGCCATGGAGTGATTGGAGGTGTTTGGGAGCATTGTGATCCAAAAGGTGGTGAAAGATGAACATGGATGGAGGCCTAAAAGATGTTTTATGTTGCTAAAATTCTGGGAAGACATAGGTCATTGAGTAAGATTTCCAATGGAAGTGGTCTCAGGTCAATCAAAGTTGCATGCTAATAGTTATGGTTAATACTGGACATATATCAGTACTCAGGCAAGCCCAGCGGCCAGATCTGCCCGCCCATCGACCAGAGTTCCATCGCCCAGCCTTGCGTGGCCCTGGCGTCCATGCCCGGCGTCCAAGCTCGACCGTCAGCTTCCCAGCGTCCAGGCCCAGCGGCCAGATCTGCCCGCCCATCGACCACAATTCCCATCGCCCAACCTTGCGTGGCTCTGGCTGCCAGGCCCAGCGGCCAGACTCGCCCGGCCAGCTCCCAGCGGCCAGACTTGCCCGCCAGCCAGCCTATCCGCCCAAAACGTTTCTGGTTGACCCGGATTTGTCGGGTTGACCCGGTTCGACCTAACTAGCCTATAAATATTGTTTAGACCTAATTTTTAGATCTATCTTCTTTTCTCTCAAAAACACATTGAAAAGTTGAATCTTTGATTAATATAATCTTTGTTTCTTGAGTAATTTGAATCTATCTCTTCTTCTAATCATGATTAGTCTTCTATCCATCATGGGTTTAAGATTAAACATGAAGATTAATTAGTGAGTAGACTCTGTTTGAGCTTATGGGTTAGGGTGATTAAGTGATGATCTTGGGTGATTAGTGTTAGATCCTTCTTGTCCTATGCTTATTACTTATTCCCAATGCTAGATTAGACCTAATCTTTCTAAACTAGATCATTAGACATTTCCTACCCACAAAGTGTATGATGAAATGCCTGAACCAAAGTAATAATGATTTTTGCTTCCTTAACCAAGGATACTTCATGTTAGGAAGGCTTAGATGGCTAGTAGACTTGTTCTCAATGATTGCTTGATTGATTCAGACCAATGACCATTTGTGTTTAGAGATTGATAGCAAATGAGCTTTTACCTTGACGAAGGACTAGCTTAGAATTGTGTCTAGACCTATAGGATATGAATGATTGCTTGAAACCTCACCCTAGATAGTAACTTGATCACCCAAAGTCAATACCTTTATCCATATGCTCTTTTATCTCATTGAAACCAAAGCTTAGTTATTCTTATTTACATATTGCTTGTTACTAGTTATTTATAAAACAAATCCTCATTGATTGCATTTAGATTAAGCAATGTATTGCATTCTCTTTGTTCAATAGCACTCAGGATTGGATTGACATTCGACTTACCTTACTACATTGATTTGCTCTAAGGTTTAAAAACCCTTATCAGGTGTCCATTTCTTACACTTTATTTTACTTACTATCTTTATATTTTAAAGTAGATGTTTAATGGTTAATGTATTTTTCCATTTTTGTATTATGTATTTACTTATTATTATTATTATTATTATTATTTTCTTATATTATATATTTACTCAATATCTATATTTTAAATTTTAAGATGAATGTTTAATGTTCTTTTTCTATTTTTTAAATTATGTATTTATTTATTATTATTAATTTCGTATATTATATATTTAATTAATATCTATATTTTATATTAGAAGATTAATATTACTATTTAATATAAAATTTTTATTTTTTCAATATATTTATTTATTTTTCCTTTATATGTTACATTTTCAGCCTCACAACAAGAAATTGAAGAAAAAAGATAACGCTCTGTCGGCGATGCAAAGGCGATCTAGGTTTTTCAATGTTTTCCAGAAGATGGGTGATAAACCCAAGGTTGAGCTTATCTGATTGTTACAGAAACGGAGGGAGATTAGACGAAAAACAAAGATAGAGAGGAAGATAGAGAGGAAGAAAGGTTAAGGATGAACCTCTGTTTAATTATGATCGTATTCGATAACCGTTTCTTACAAACAATAGCTGGCTAAATAGAGTATTAAATGGATTTAAACACAAAACCCACATAACACATTAACTAATTATTCGAAGCCCAATAAATAGACCCAATAGCTTATCAATACTCCCCCGTTGAGATCCGACTTGTTCTCAAGTTGGCAATGAGCTAAGCCATTCTCCTCATTACCTTCTCTTTGTCCCATGAATCTTCTTTCTATGAGTGATACCTGGTTCCATTTGAACAGACGACATGGCACTCTGACTTGTTGCTCTGGTGGTCTTAAGGAATAAAAAACCTCATAGAGAAAGAACTTCATCATGTCTGTGGACTGAGAATATATAGACCTGGCAATAGTGAGCATGCTGGCCATCTTCTCTTGTAGCCACTGTTCCCCATCCTGAACGTTTCTCTTGTTCACTAGAAACACTTCAACATCACTCTTGAAAACTTTTTGAAGCAGCAGCATAAGAGTTGAATAATTCGTTAGAGTAGGCTTTAAGGCATCAATCATACACTCTCCCGTTGAATAAAATCTCACACACTCTCCTATCTTTTCTTGAAATAATTGCAGAAACTAGTACTTCTCAATATGAGCTATAATATCCCATACATCTCCAGCGGCCACACCATAATATGATATCCATGCATAAGTCCTTTCACATGCTTCTGCCAAACTCAGATTATGAAGTTTTCTTATTAGTCGCTTCTTATATATCCTTCTATGCGTTTCATTTCCTTCAGCCTGCGATGCATGTGCAAGCCATCCTTGTACTTCACCCTTGCCCTTTTATAACTCTGTTGGCCTTGGTGATTTGAAAAATTCCATATGTAAAGACTGAAGGTAGTACTGGAATGTTCTTGTAACTGTGCTGTCTCTTTACCATGTAACTGTGCTGTCTCTTTATCATCTTCTGACCATAGAGCTTTAGTATACTTCCCTGTAGAATAAGAGCCTTGTCCTCAAGGCTCCATAAGCCAAAAAACTGAAACCGTGATCACATCTCCATAACTTGAAAAGGTCTTTTGATTGCTTAGTGTCCCAGTAACACTAAGAACAACCATATACAAACTAGTATTCATGTTAAAACCACGCTGCCCAAACAACCCGATCAAGTACCAAATCCACAATCTGATCTGATTGAACAATAGCTCTGGAGGTCCTGGAGATGGGAATATATTACCAGTGGAAACTGAAACGAAGCAACTCTCCACTGTCTTTACTACAAACCATGGCCATGTAAGAACCTGTGATCTCCTCTCCAAAAAATATGGACCTCCTCCACTGTCATAAGGCCGCAACGAGATGCAACGTTCCTTCAACATTTCAGCATAAAACATTTTCTCAACTTTATCTGACCAGACAAACTGAGCTTGAAGACATCCTTTACCTCCTAGATCAAAAACTAGCAGGCACGCAACATAAAATTCCCCAGCTAAATTCGTAACAGAACCACATGAATCATTCTCTTGGCCTGTGTCTTCGCTACCACCAACAACGCTTTTGCTAACTCTTTCAAACCAGAAAAGTGAGTTGTTACTTAGCTCATGTGCCTTCCCCGTTTGACTTATGGCTGGATTACCCAACTTAGTATACTCACGAGAAACTGTCCCTTGGATCTTATTACCCATCAACCTCTTTTTCTTTGGATGCAGTTTTCTTAGCAGCCACAAAGTATCATGATGATGTTGTATACACATATTTACTCGATCACTCACCGTATATGGTGCAAGATGATTCTGCAATGTTCCGACTTCCATCACACCCTTGCCAAATCTCTTTAGAGAGGTCTTATTTGAGTAATTAGCCATTCCTTTAACCCGAGCTCTATGAAAGCAACGCCAGATAACAACCCTTTCCAGATACCAAGACCACTTCACGTGAAGACTATCACCATCTTGTGCAAATGCATTACCATCTCTTTAAACTGGACCTTATGAAACCTACGTCTCCCACCGTGAGAGCGTTCTTCACTACTCTTATATTTGCTTGGTTCCTCTAACTCATACTCCCATGATGTTACATCCTGTAGCGACTCCATCGCAGCCTCATGATCATCATGTTCTAGCGCTTTAACCTCCTCAGAGAAGATACTTTGATCTCCTATCAATGTATCAACATTACCGGAATAGATGAGTCTCTCGCTTCACTCCTATATCCACAATCTTCGTTTTTCCCAAACAGATCTGTATATAGCCCTGTGGATTTCTAAAACTTGAAGAGTCTAGGAACATTCCCAAGCTCGTACAAGCTTGCGCAAGCTTCACCTGTGATGTTCTCTTCCTCCGATGGTGTTTTTTCTTCATTCCCACACTCTTCACACCCAATCGCAAGGAGTTTGTTGATTTCTCTTGTTTCTGGGTAACCCACGGATCGCGGTTTCCCATCATCCGCTGTCTTTTCTGTTTCTTAAAACTTGCCTTGTGGTAGATCAATCTGATCGGGATCCTTGTGAGCCTGATACCTCCATTGATCTTGAGATCTTCAAACCTCTTAGGAATAAAAGTGTTATGAGCTTGAGATTCACCATACCTCAGCTTCAGAAAATCCTCACGCAGTTTCTGATTGTCCCGTCGAAGCTCCTCACGCAGTTTTCGATCCACTTGTCTAGCATACTCTTCCTTACGCCGGATTTCGTCTTCAGCTTTCCATTTCTCCAGTAGCGCTATCAACTCATCCATCGATTTGAGTTCGATGTTGAATCCGGAAACGCAAAGTCAAGAGGATGACTGGGCTCTGATACCATTGATAAACTCAAGGTTGAGCTTATCTGATTGTTACAGAAATGGAGGGAGATTAAACGAAGAGAAAACATAGAGAAGAAGATAAAGGAAGAAGGGTTGAGGATGAACCTCTGTTTAATTATGATCGTATTCGATAACCGTTTCTTAAAAACAATAGCTGGCTAAATAGAGTACTAAATGAACTTAAACACAAAACCCACATAACCCATTAACTAATTATTCGAAGCCCAATAAATGGACCCAATAGTTTATCAATGGGATCCGGGAATTTTCAAGGAGGAATGGATTTGAGAAGATTATCATTGGGTAGATATGAAACAGAGATCTTCTTCACATCTCTGATTGTTTTGATTTAGTAAAAGGAAAGGGATTTTTTTTTGGAAATCAAGGAAATCCACGAGTTTAGTGGATTGGAGTACGAGATTGGTCATCATCAAGACCGAATTACAGATTTAGGGAGGTATTACCTCTGATTTTTTCATTTTAGATACGGTTGCTCTATGAGGGAATTTCGTAGAATCAACCCCAGGTTTGGTCACGTTGGATGTAGAGCATCATTTGTAACTTTTGTTGTTTTCAAGGTTCTGAAAGGCATAGCTTTTTATTTATCTTTCTGGTTGGTAATAAAGCTGCTTTATAAGGTTAAGAAATGGCATAATAAAGGTGTTTTGGATTGTTGGTACTGGTGTTTTTTAGACTTGATCGTATTACCTATCCTTTTGACTAATCTTGGTGGGCACGTAGAGGCTGGGATATGTGGGAGAGTATCTGGGTCTATGAGTATTTGTAGTAGAGGGATTAATTTAATGGGTCAAGACTGTTTAGCAGTGTGCTCAAGCAAGCAGCCTATGGTGTACTGGTCTGAGGTTCTAATGTTTGCAAACAGCTCTATAAGTAGTTTTCTTATGTTTGGTTTCAAGGCCTTCATGGATCTAGTTCTTTATCTCTTCTTCTGGTTGATATTAAAGTGGTTTGGTGGTTTTAAGCAATGGCGTTGTAAAAGTGGTTTGTTTTGCTCGCACTGGTGCTGCTTAGAATGGACAGATGTAACTAGCTATTTTATTTACTTTGGTGGTCAGGTCGAAACCGAGATGGGTTGAAGGGTACTGGGGAACATGAGGGTTACTGGTGGAAGCTGTATATATGAGCTCTTTCGGTGTATATTGGGGATGTTTTCAGATTGCGCAGACTGGTAGCGGTGGGTCTCCTTAAACCAATCACAGGTCATGCTCTGTTGCAGGGGTTTATGTTGCAGGACTAAGCAAAGACTAGGAGTTTGTCTGAGACAGAACCATAACAGAGGTGCAGAGTGTAGGGTTTGGAGAAAACAGAAAGTGGTGTGGCCTGTATTTTGTCGATACTGGTCAATAATCTGGAGAGACAATGAGTTTGATGAAATGGTCTCACCACGACACACATATTTGAGGGGTGGGGACTTTGGGTTCATAGTTATATATTTGGAAGTAAGACATGAGTTATAGGTAATACATATGATCATTGGTGTTTGGTTCGTTTCATGCATTTTACATGATAATTTATATATCGCATATGGTTCGTTTATTTGATGTACGGAGTGGGTTACAACGTTTGGAAAAAAAGCAAATTGTGAGGGAGACTAAACTGGTAGTCTTTAAACCAATATTTTTTCAACATGAGTTTAAAGAACAACGATTATATTTACTCTATGGCCAAGCTTTGGGCCTTGCGGATGGAGTGGGTTACAATGAGAATGAAGGGTTTCTATGGATTCATAGGGTTGTCTCATACCCGTTTTTAGCTCACCAAAGCGATTTTGAAACGATTTGTACGGGAAGCAAGTGGACAATTAATTAAGTAAGGGAATTTGGCACAAACACAGACCAGATTTTTTTTTTAATTCTATCAGAAACAAAACAAGATTTTGATTTTGTGCAAGGAGTTCAGGCTCATTTTGGATTTGACAAATTGATTACGGTAGACCCGATGGGTGCAAGTGGATGTTTAGCTTTATTTATAATAAATAATATCAGATTAATATTCTGTACACGAGCAACCTAATGATTGATGTGGAAGATGTCGTCTTCGGGAGAAAAATATTCATGACCTTTATTTCTCATTCCTTGCCAGGACATAAATTTTCCACGGGCCGGAAGTTCCAACAAACCTGCATTCTTAATCATATTATTAAATGATTGATACGGGATCAAGTGTGGGAACGTTTGACTAGTTTTCGATTGGCACAAAAAAAATCCATGGTTTATCATTGGAGATCTGAATGAGATAACTGGTAATCACGAAAAGGAAGGCGGTGTTTTAAGAAGTGCAGGATCGTTCTTATCATTTAATAATATGATTAAGAATGCTGGTTTTTTGGAACTTCCGGCCCGTGGAAAATTTATGTCCTGGAAAGGAATGAGAAATAAAACCATAGTTCGATGTAGACTAGACCGAGCACTAGCAAATGAAAATTGGCATATGCTTTTCCCTTGTTCCTACACATAATATTTAGGAATAGTGGGCTCTAACCATCGTCCAGCAGTGGCTAATTTAGAGGATAAGGTAACTAAACAGAGGGGACAATTTCTATTTTACAAAAGATGGATAGGACATGATGGTTTATTGGAATCAATTGGTAGAGGTTGGAGGAAATCATCAGCGGCGAACTCAGGAGACTTTGTCTCCAAGATTATTAACTGCCACCATGAGCTTCAAAAATCGCTTGAATAAGTACAAACTGATAATAGTAGATCACATGAAAATATTCTAGAAATATCTAGGAAGTTACACAAAGCATATAAGGATGAAGAAGATTTTGGCACCGAAGAGCCGAAATATGTGGTATACATCAGGGGATCTTAACACCAATTTCTATTCTGCTCTTACAAAACAACATCGTGCTCGTAATAGGATTGTGAGGCTCTATGATACGGATGGAAACTGATTTTAGAGGAACAAGGAATTGAAAAGGTTGCGGTGGATTATTTCGAGGATTTATTTAAGACTACTGCTCCCTCGAATTTTGATGGTTTTTTGGATGAGGTTATACCTACCATAACCCCACAAATGAATCAACGGTTAATCCGGATAGCAACTGAGGAGGAAATACGACAAGCTATGTTTATGATGCATCCCAAAAAAGCCCCGGGGCCTAACGGAATGACAGCTGTTTTCTTCCAAGATTCTTGGCACATAATCAAAAAGGATATTCTGGAAATGGTCAATACTTTCTTGAGTTCAGGGAAACTAGATTCGAGGTTGAATCTTACAAATATTTGTTTGATCCCTAAGAAGGAGATACCTACAGGGATGACATAACTTAGACCTTTTAGCTTATGTAATGTAGGCTAAAAGATTATATCTACGGTCTTATGCTAAAGGTTAAAGGCGTTTCTTCCCTCACTTATCTCGGTAACACAGTCGACTTTTGTTCCTAGAAGATTAACTTTTATAATATTCTTATATCTCAGGAGATGTTTCATGGATTGAGGGCTAACAAATCATGTCAAGATAAGTTTATGGCAATAAAGACGGATATTAGTAAAGCTTATGACAGAGTTGAGTGGATTTTCATTCAACAGCTACTTACCAAGATGGGTTTAGATAATCATTGGATAAACTGATGATGGAATGTATCCTCGGTCCAATACAAAGTAATATTAAATGGTCAACCAAAGAGACACATAATCCCTCATAGGGGGCTTCAACAGGGTGATCCCTTGTCTCCTTACGTATTCATTATGTGTACGGAAGCATTGGTAGTGAATATTAAAAAGACAGAGAGAGAGAGAGAGAGAGAGAAACAACTGACGGGCATTAAAGTTGCATGGGCCTGCCCTCTAATTTACTCTTTACGGATGATAGTCTTTTATTTTGCAAAGCAAATAATGAGGAATGTCTGTTCTCAGGATTCTAAACGAATATGCAGCGGTATCGGGTCAGCGGATAAACTTTGATAAATCTTTGATTCAATTCAGACACAAGATTGAGTATGAGGCAGAAACTACGCAATATTTTAGGGATACAGAATTTGGATGGTATGGGGACATACCTGGGATTGCCTGAGTATTTGGGAGGCTCCAAAACACAAGTTTTTCGTTTTGTTCAAGTTCATCTAAATAATAGAGTAAATGGATGGACTTTCAGTTTTACTAATGTAGGAAAGGAAGTGATATTAAAATATGTGGTAATATCATTGCAAAACCATGTAATGTCCTGTTATCGCATTCCAAACACGGTAATAAAGAAGCTAACAAGTTCAGTGGCACAATTTTGGTAGATTCCAGTGGGAAATACTAGAGGTATGCATTGGCGATCATGGGATAAACTTTGCAGCCCAAAGGAGGAAGGAGGTTTGGCGTTTAAGAACCTCGCGGATTTTAACACAGCTATGCTTGGTAAACAATTTTGGAGATTGATTGAGAAACCAAAAACTTTATACTTTCGCGTTTTCAAAGGACGATACTCCAGGAATGCATCACCCCTGCAACCAATCAGATCATACTCGCCGTCATATGGCAGGCATAGTATCGTTTCCGCTGGATCTCTGGTTAGCAAAGGACTGATCAAAAATGTGGGATCAAGATCAACCATTTCAGTATGGAACGATCTTGGCTTCCATCCACTCGCCCAAGACCAGCAAATAAAAATCATCCCAATCTTAACTTGGACTTCACTGTCGGTTCTCTAATCATTGCAACATCAAGAACTTGGAAATCCCAGGTTATTCGGAATCTGGTGAATCTGCAAGACGCAAAAATCATTGAAAGTATCCCCTTAAGCCGGATTCAGACAGCAGATAGGGATGGATGGCACTTTACAAAAAAATGGAAATATACGGTTAAATCTTGATATCAAGTACAAAGTATGTATCCAGACAGAGAAAGAGGACTACCAGAGTATGGTCCTTTGGTTTCTTCGGTTAAGACTTTTTGCTGGAAAGTATGATGCCCACCTAAAATGAAACACTTTCTATGGCAGTTGGTCTCCGGGTGTATAGAGGTTAAGAAGAATTTAAGGTCAAGAGGAATACAAGTGGATACATTTTGTGCAAGATGTGGAGCTCCGGAGGAATCCACAAATCATGTGTTTTCTGAATGTCCCCCAGCAGTTCAGGTTTGGGCATTTTCAAGAAGCCATCAAATCAAGATATTTTTCCCCGACAATCATTTTTAGCAAATATTGACAATTTATTTTAGAGGGTAATCCGGAAATGGAAGAACATCACTTTTCATGGATATTATGGTACATGTGGAATGCTAGAAATAATAAAGTTTTCAGCAATTTGGATATTGATTTGAGGGATACCCTCAAATTGGCAGAGACGGAGTAACTACTTTGGGTTGAGGCACAAGTTTCTCTTGTACAGCGAATAGATCAGACTCGATCACAGGCTGCGCCCACAGTTCCTTCTATTCCCGTTAGATGGTGCTTTACGAATGGATCTTGGAAAAATAAAGAACTCTTTTCCAAGGATGGTACATTACACTGGAAGGCTTTGATGGTTTAATTGGGGCGAGGAACATAAGAGCGAGTCAGTCACCACTACACTCAGAGATAGAGACTCTCATTTGGGCAATGGAATGTATGCGGAATCTACGATAGTTTACGGTTACTTTTGCAACGGATTGATCTCAGTTGGTGAAGATGGTTTTGGTACTGAAGAATTGCCCGCCTTTGCGAGTTACCTGGAAGATATTAAGATTTTGAAGAGAAGTTTCCACAATTCAAAGCTCATCCATATAGCACGGCATAATCTACAGTCAGATAGTCTAGCACGCAGTGCAAGAAAATAACCATCGTTTGTTGTCCACATGGATTTGGAGCTACCAATTTAGTTTACAGAGTCTATATGAGTTTTTTTATGTTGTTGGCAAAAAAAAGAATATTGTGTATTTACTTATTATTATTATTTTCATATATTATATATTTAGTTAATATCTATATTTTACATTTTAAGATAGATTTTTAATGATTAATGTATTTTCCTATTTGTTTTTAATTTGTATATTGAGTACTTATTATATATATGTAATTCGTATATTATATATTTACATATTTAAATGTATATTTACTTATATTTTTGTATGGTTTAATTTATATATGGTAATAATGTGTACTATGTTAATAATGTGATTTAATGTAATTATGTATTAATAATAGTGATGCAACGTGGTTCTTTTGGAAAAGGATTTCTAAAATGATGTGGACTCTCCCGAAAGCCTCAAAAGACTCCTTTTATTAATATATATTGACAAAAATCTTTTTTTTTCATCCGCATTTTCAAATCGTGGGTTATTTTACATTGTGAAAATCTTGTAAAAACATATCAAATGTTTTGTAAGAAAAATTAAAATATGAAAACCCACCTCATTTAAACGTCATATTTGGGAACTATCCCATTTAAACTCCACTTCATTTAAAACATCTCATTTACGTTAATCTCATTTAGGCTAGTCTCAAAATGAAACAATCTCATAGTTAGTAGATATGTTTGTATATTAAATTTTGAAACCTATAATATAAATTACCTTATGTAGACCACTCTCATGGGAACTTTATTATGTTAAAGCTATTTACAGTATATGATAACCAAATGTTGCATGATCATATATTTTTGCGAGTTTAATGAAAATAAAATCATGTTTTTTTTGTAACAGATCCTCTATATATTAAAAGAGAATTATTTAAAAAGTTGTAACCTTAAGTTTGTAAAAATTAAAAATAACCTCAATCCTATGTGGCATAGCTCTTTGTCTTCTATTTCAGTTTAGAAGGATTCTAGAGCATGTAATATAATGTATAGTCTAAAAATTATACTCTCTAGCAATATAATATTTCGTAGGCTATAATTATTGTTTCGCATATATCAAATATTTATTGTTTCGCATGCTTTCCTTAAATAAAACATACGGAATTACCTAATGTGATTAAAATATATATATATATATATATATATATATATATATATATGAAAGTTAATTATTTTAAACAATAAAGATTTGATAACAATCTGTATACTTTTTTTCATTTGTTTATTTCTTTATTATTAAAATAAATTACACAATTACATTAATCATATAATAAAAATCTAGATTTTTTTTGGGTTTCAAAATGAGTATAAATTACTAAAACTGTTAAAAGTCTCACATAAACTTTTAGGATCAAGGTTTTATTTTTTTCTATATTAAAATATAATGATTATAAGACCATATGAAGAAATAATTTTAGTTTATATATATTTCACATCGTTTAAATTAAACTATATATCCTATGAAAATACATACTTATATTTTGATATTTGCATTGAACATATATTGAAAATTTAATATTTTAATTTTGAAATCTGTCATTGTTTTTTTAAAAAATGATTATAAATTATTGAAACTACTAAACATCTCACATTAAAAAAATCGTTGGTGTAAAGTCTTGTTACACAAATATGAAAATAATCATAAAATCATATGAGTAGAAACTTCATTTAATAAATATCCATATTAAAATTATGGTATATTACTATGTTTCTATCATTTAAATTTAATTATATATCATATACAATATATGAGATTGATTATCTTGATTTATTTACCCTAATTACGAATAAACAAGAGTGATAGTTAAATTTATATGCATACACCAATTTATTACATAATAGTAACTGATTTATTAGTTATTTAATATATATATATATATATTTATTATTTTATAATTTTAAAATATGCAGAAAAATATAAAATATAAAATAAATATAAAATTTTTATCATGCATAAAGTGCAGATCTTAACCTAAGCATGTATCTCTTTAATTATTTTAAGTCTTAAGTATTTTCTAAATCCCAGGTCAAAACAAACAAACGAAATGAGAATAAACTTCAAAATAAATATTTGTACCGAATAAGAACCAAAAAGAAAACACAATAAGAGAAAAAAATTGAAGATAAATAGGATTGACTCGTGAACGTAAACTTCTCATAACCATATTTTTAAATTGTTAAATCATGATATAAAACTGAGTTAATATTTAATTTGTTAATTTTTAAATGTTTAAATTTTTAAATTTTTAATTTTTTAAATTTTAAATTTTAAATTTTTTAACTAATTATTCTTATGTTAAATCATGACCATAATTAATTTTAATTTTTTATTTGTTTTTGAAAAACTTAAAATATTGTTTTTTAAAATAATTTAAAATTTAACTTAATTTTTTCATAAAATTAATTTTTTTAAAATACTTTGTAAAAAATATAATTTTATAATATTATTAGACAAATAAATAAATTATATCAAATTAGTTTTGAAACTTTATATATTTTAAATGCAAATATTTTATCAACTGCTTCTTAAGAAAGCGTTAGGGAACTTGCTAATACTCTGCCAATCAAGCTCACTGACACTCTGTTTATTTTTCATCACTCGAACACTGAAAAGTGAAAAGATATATGAAATCGGTTCCATTAAATTCTAAGCTTTGATCTATGGTTTTAATTATAATTGTTTCTGATCCTACGTATAGATAATTATATAAAAATTCCAAAATTCTAAAATTTCAAATACATATAAAAACAATCATATATAAATTTAAATTTGTCAATACTAAAATGTTATATTTTAATTACATACATTCACCATGCGCAAGGCAAATGTCTTATCTTAGTTTTCATATTAAATGCATGTCAAGAAAAATGTTTACAAGCCTAAGGCTTAAGTCAAAGCAAAAGCCTAATGTAAAACCTTTTGTGAAAGAACCCAAGAGAATCCGAAAAAAGTTATGTATGAATTAAAGTTAAAATAAAATTTAATAATTTTAGTTATGTGCAAAAAACTTACAGAGAAAAGGAAACTGAGTGAGTATTAGATTACCTGTGTGTCCACTTTGTATTGGCGACGATTTTCGGCAATCAGAGGTCAACTAGTAATATGAAAATAATGTCAAATACATTGTTGACAAAAAAAAGAAGAAGTCAAATACATTGTATGTTTCTTGTAAACGATGATAATGATTCGAGTCAATAAATAAAGCTTAAACAAGATATTTGAATGTGAAAGGACTCAATATTTGGTGTTCAAGACGACAGCACCCAAATGTTGACCCAACCAAACTAATTGACAGTTTGACACTAGCCCTATTGTCTCTTACCCATTAGTTCTTTAACTGTATTTGAAGGGATTATTGTTAATATATACTCCCTCGGAATTTCGAAAGTTTATGATCTATGATTTTCACATATTTTAATACTCAGTATCGTTGTTTAGTAAAATTTTCATAACAAAATAAGTGTTATAATAAAAATGTAAAATTTATTTATTTTACATGCTATCTAGTGTATTTTTATTGATTGAAATATAGTTTGACGTATAATTAATAATATCTTTTTAAAATATACATAATTGAAAGTTTTTTAATCTGTATGTATAAATCTAAAATGATAATTAAAATGAAAGAAAAGGAATAAAAAGAACTACGTACTGTATTTTTTTGTTTTAATTTAATTTTATTTGCTTCCCAAAGAAAATTATCTATATTTTAAATTCTAATTTTGTTTTTTATTTTATTTACTCTCAATAAAGTACATTAATTAAAATTTAAAACTTTAATCTGTTAAATATAATCAGAGATCTAAAACTATTGTATCCAAATAATATGGAAAACGTTATTAGTGAATTCAGGAAAGCTAACCATAATTTCAATATTGATTTGATAAGCAAAGCTATATTCTTGCACATTCCAAACTAGAGAAGCGATATCATACAACCCTATAAAACACATAAGAGCAGAAGTAAAATTAGAGGACTTTTTTTCTTCAAAAGAGAAATTAGAGGACTTCCGATAGAAGAAACTTACTAAAAAGATCTACATGGTTGAAAAAAGAAAGATAATAGTTTCATTCAAACCATATCATTACTCGTATTATGAAATTTAGTAAACCAACGAAGCTAAATTTTCATACAACAAATATGTTTAACAAAAACAAATGATGAAAAATAAAGAAAAGCAACCACTAAACTAACGAGTCACAGATAATGAAAACAATTTTATTGTAGAACATAACACCAGCCTATATATTAGTGAACATAATAGTTTGAATGGTCGTGTGCATGAATTACAAAATTAATAAAAAGTGAATAGAATATGTGTACAGTTATATGACTATTCTGTCGAATAGGGAAATTTTATTATTTTCTTAGGTTTGTAATTCATGCCCAACTTTCGTACAAAAAATATTCCATAGGATAAAGTCAAATAAATGGTCAAGGAATTATACATCACCCTGTTTATACCCATCAACTCTTTTCTTAGTAAATGCCAACGGAAAAAAACATCTTACTATGTCAACATTTGTTCAATTTAGGATAAGGGTTTCTCGTGTCACAAAAAAAAAAAAAGGATAAGGGTTTCTCAACGCTAATCTACCGGGAGGAAACTCATCTTGCTATGTCAACATTTGTTCAATTTAGGATAAGGGTTTTTCACCGCTAATCCACTGTTAGGAGTACCACGTGTTTTAACCGAGTTCGGTCGTGTATCAATAAAATGAATAACATGATTTGTCGGTGGGTTATTACGAAAGTGAGAGCAAGTATGTGTAAAGAAAAGGAGTTTTATTTATAATCGGAGAGAATATAGAGAGTAAACCGGTGCTCGGAGAACTTAGCTGGAGGTAATGTACGGACTAATCTGAAAGCAACAGAGGAAATATTCGAGGAAAACCCTAATACAAGTTGCCATCTAGAAGTCTATTTTCGGATCCCTTTACTCGTTATGCCTCCTTCTCCTTTTATAACAGATCCTCCTTCTCCCCTTTTGACTTAATGCGGTGTGTTTTCAGGGGTTTTCGTAGTGGGTCTTTGCTCGGCCTGTGAAAACGGGGCTCATTAGCCGAAAACGGGGCTCATTAGCCGTCCGGATGGTACTCGGCTAAGGCAGCCTCGCGCCGAGCCGACTTGTTAATCGCTAGTCGGGCTGACCGAGATATCCTTTGATGGGCCGAATATGTTTTTTCGTGGGCCTTGATGGAGGGATGTAATCCACCTCTACAGTAAGTCCCCACAGTCCACTGGTGATTTACTCGGTGAATCAGAGTGGATTTTGCTTGTCAGGTCCGCGAGATAGCGTGTTCGAGACACAAGAGGAAACTAGAAGGTATGCCTTACTTGGTAGACTGCTGGCGGTGATATCGAACTGTCCTTTCGGATTATTCGACTTGCGGAATAATTTACTTGGCGAGAAGGTGGCGAATGGAAGAAACGTGTTGCTAACTCGGCAGTCGAGTTGCTTAATCGGCAGTCGAGTTGCTTATCGCATTGAAGTGCATCGAGAAGATAAGGATTGGGAGGATAAGGATCAAGTCGCCTGCTCGGTGATCGAGCCATTGACATGTTGAGCGACTTACTCGGCGAACGAGGTGTCGTCACACTAAATGAGTTTCTCGGTGAAGAGAACGTGGGGAGAAGAGCCGCGTACTCGGTCACCGCCACGAAACGCCACGAGAGGGAATTCAAACGTTCTCCGAGAAATAGGTTTTTTCTCATAAGACTCTGCCCATTAGAGGCAGAAGTCGAAGAGTCGCGAGGAACAGTCCAACTAGGTCTTCGTAGACCTAATAATGACGGTTCTGGGAATCGCGCCTCTTCTCCCTTTATAAATATGCTTCTCATTTCTCTCCTCCTCATTCCTCTCCGCAGTATCATGTATCTCTTCTCTCCCTTCTCTCTACTTTCTCTCTCTATGTAGTTGTAAGATATATACGTACCACCGATAGCGATGTGCCCCCAAAAGAGGTTAACACGGGCAGAGAAAAGGAAATATATTGCTGTGGCATCGGATTCTGCTCGGGATGAGACGACTGGTGAGCTGTTAGATGACTTTTCTCTAGAACATCGGGAGGTGTTGAGGGATTCAGCCGGTCTCGATTTGGCACAGAGACTCTTGGTCGTTGACTCGGAGAGGGAATTCAGAGGGGAAGATGATGGTAACGCGGCAGCAATATTACTCGGTGACCCGCGACTGGGGCAACCTGCTGAGACTCATACCGTTAGGCCAGCCGTTAGGGCTCGGGCTGTTAGACCTGCTGGTAGGGCCCGGGCTGCCAGACCGGCTGATAGAGTCCAGACTGTGGCGGCTCTTCCTTCAGTGTTTTCGAGAAGGGTCCTCCGGTCCCTCAAAATCTGCTGCATCCTGCTAATGTCTATTCGAACCAGAGAATATGGTCGACGTGGTCAACTCCCGATAGTGTCGAGCGCTTGCTCAGGCGTCTCGACGCGGTTGGTGTGACATACCTGATACTGACTGATGCCCAGCGGCCTTGGTCTCCTCTGATGGGCTATCAGTGCGTCTATGAGTCGTACTTCCAGCAGGACACCAAACTCTGATTTCCAATACCGCGGCTGATAACGTCATATGCCTCTCATTGGGACTTGGCAATAAGCCAGTTCATAAATGGTGCATTTCGCTTGGCTGTCGCGTTGATGGTGATGGCTACTGAGGTCGACATATCGCTGTGTCTCCGGGCATTCTCTGTCAAGATGAGGCTGAGTTACAACGTGATTAAGGGCCATCCGTCGAAGAATACAGATTGGCAGCGCTACTACTTCTTCGTCAAATCGGATGAATACTCGTTTGTCGATCCCCGAGTAACGGGTCTAGAGTATTATGGAACTGGCGCGCCGGTAGATAGCTATTCTTTATTCGTAAACAATTTTCTTTGTCTAACTCTTTCTTCTTCTCGTTGCAGTGGAACATCCGTATTTGACTGGAGTCCCATGATCCTTCTACGACAACGCTCGAGCATTACTCGAATTCGGACACCGGAATTGGCCCGATATAAGCGAAGAAAGAGTGCACCGTGTCCTGGAGCGTATCGATAACGGTAAGACACCGAGTTTCACGCGTTTCCTCTTTTCCCTTTGGTTAACCCTTGAACTCGTTGCATTCCGTACAGGTGAGTGGGATTCGAGGCTTCCGTGTGCAGCCCGGACCAACAAGAAACGATCGACGCTCTTCTCGAGAAAGGAACAGAAGATCTTTAACAAGGCGTTGAGGATGAGGGAGTTACCAGATCTATCTACCGAAGTCGAGGCTGATGAGGAGTCGGCAGGAGGACTCATGAATATTCTGGATGGATTTAACCTGGATGGGTCTGACCCTGTTAAACCCACAGCTCCGTCTGTCGGTGAGGTGGGCAAAAGCCAAAAACGGTCTCGATCTGACGATCAGTCTGAAAGGGAGAAGACTGACGATCTTGCGTTCGCTGACGAACAGCAGGCCTTTGAGCCGCCTGCTAAGAAAAGGAGAAAGAAGAAGAAGGTGTCTGCCGAGAAATCGGCGGTTGGGGAGTCTGGTTCTGGGGCAATGAATGTCCCGGAGCTTAGGAACGAGTCGGTGGTTCCCCTTTCCGGAGAATGGGTCGCGACCGTGGATCAAGTAACCGACGATATTCCTCCGGGTCCCTCGAGTGGGTCTACAGATGCTTCCCCTTAGCCTCCATCAAAGGAGGAGGAGAAGAAGAAGAAGAAGAAGAAGAAGAAGAAGAAGAAGAAGAAGAAGAGAGAAGAAGAAGAAGAAGAAGAAGAAGAAGAAGAAGAAGAAGAAGAAGAAGAAGAAGAAGAAGGAGGTTGTCTCAGAATCTAATGCGAAGCCTTCAGGGGATGCTGGTCCTCTGGCTCCGGGACTCGGAACTTCGGTGGTTTTTTTGGAGAAGCCGATCACTCGGAAATTAAAGACAGTATTTCCCAATAAGGTTCACTTCTCTTATAATGAACCTTCTCCTCTGATTAGTAACGAACCCAAGTGCGCGGACCTCGTATGTCAGATCAAAGGAGGCCCCCACGATCTCCCGGCTGTCGATCAGCTTGTCTTCAAGAACGCTTACACGGACGTGTTACGAAACCTTTTGACGGTTAGTGTCATTTCTTAATCTCCTTTTTGAATTCTCTGCATAATTGTTTATGATGGTTTCCTGATTTTCATTTCTCGGAATGTTTGTCGACGTTGCAGGCTGAAGGTAGCGTGAAATTCCTCGTGGAGATGTACGACTCTGAGCTCAAGAGGACGTATGTCGATCTTGGTAAGGCTTAAGAGAAAGCTAAAGCAGGGAAGAAGCAGATAAGGCATTGAAAGCTTCTTTCGGGCAGGCTGAGACCAAGAGGGATGATGCTGCTCGTCGGGCTGAGATTGAAGCGATGAAGGCCGAGGACATCGCAAGCAAGTTGAAGTTTGCAAAGCTATGGCAGACAAGTTCGAAGAGGAGAAGGCTGCCTTGTTGCTGGACAAGGCGCGACTCGAACGCGAGAAGCTCATGCAAAGGAGGCTGCTAGGTTGAGAGAATCCCGAGTGCTCAAGGTCACTCGGGAACAAGCAAGGGTTACTGTTGCATTGTCCGCGAAGGCAAATGTTCGATTTGAACGTATCCACAATCGGGAAAATTCCGTTGGGGCGTATGACAATACTCGGTGCTATTACAGTCAAGCCTTCGGTACTCGGAGGTGCTTTGAGTTGCTTCAGAAGAGAAGGGACCCGATATCGCAGGAAAGGATCGACTACTTTCAGCGCAAGGAGTCGAAATGGTATGCAGAGGCAACCAGGTTGGACGTTGATCCCCTCACAGAACATGATCTGTCGCTGTCTCCACTCGTCCTAGAATCGGCGTTCGTTCACGAGTGCTTACTCGCTACTGTATCGTCAGAGCTGGAGAAAGAATTCCCCATGAATCAGCACGGGTCGAACTTGAACTTGATCGGTCCCCAAGCGGCTGCTTTTCTCCATACCCCGAATCGCTGTCTCGAAGGTCAGTATGGCGGGAGCGTGGGTAATCAGCCGGCTGAAGGTAGCAAGGCTGCTTCTGTTAGAGGCAAGTCAAAAGGCGAAGTGATTCCCTTGGGATCCTAAGAAGAAATTGACTACTCAGATTCGGAGGATTTCGGAGATGGAAAGGATAATCTAGAAAATGACAAAACGAGGCCTAATAAATACTTTAATAACTGAAAATTAAAATGGTTTAAGTGGAAATTTAAACCGAAATTAATTATCGGATTGTTTGCAAGTTTTCCTAAATTTCAAAAAAGTTAGGAAGTTAAAAATGTGCACGTGGCTGAGAATAAATTATTCAGATAATATTGATAAAATTTTACTTTTGACCTCAATGATTAGTTTGAATACGTTCAAGTTTGACAAAAAAAAAACGTTTCCAACTTGTAAGCTTCACGGAAATGGTCCACTAGCCACAATTTCCTAATGGTCGCAAAAAGAATGATAAATTTGGAAAAACAATTTCTAGTTATTTTTTTTAATTCCAAGTTATTTTTTTGTGCATTTGCAACACTACTTTAAGGATTGAAAATCGGAGCATATCATCTAACTACCTAGTCTCTGATCAATCTTGAATCCATTAGTGGTCATCACACCGTCGGATTACGATGGATTAACATATGTGGTTTTACCTATCAATTTACTAGACCATTGTCACGCATATCAAAGTATCCATAGGACCGCCTAGAAATCATATCAAGCAAATGACATAAAAGATTGGCTTAAACCATGTTTGGAACTACGGTAGGCACTAGTTGGATGGATGGATTGAGTTTAGCATCTAGTTAGAAAACTGGGATGAAATAGAAATTATGTGGGGTGGAATTTCAGATTACTAATATGTTATAAACATATTTAATTTTTTATATAAAATTAATACTTTTTTATGTTTAAAATCATATAAACATCCAAAAAATAAAAATTCAATACGCTATAATTTTCACTAAAATTACACAAATAAATTTATAATATTTTAGATCAAATTATAAAATTATTTTAAAAAACAAAAAATAAAAGAATAAACTAGGTGTGTAGACGGTCATTTAGTCGGGTAGGCGGTCATCTATACGACTTAGGTATACAAAAATCGAACATCCGATTTTTAAAATGATTTGACATAAATTAGAATGGACAAGATTACCGTCTAAGTGGCTAGATGCCCAAATTTTAGATTATGGATTTTAATTAGCTACACATAGTAACACTACAAGATTCCCAAAACTAATATATAGATATATATATATATATATATATATATATATATATATATTCTTTTTTTAAAAGAAAAATAATATATTTTTTCCTTTTTTTTTAAAAAAAAGCTTTAAAATAAAGTGAGCTCACTGGCTGAAATCTAGCATTTTTCAAACAATATACACTATAAGTTTCTCTAAAGGTTTAAGTAGCTTGTTTAGAAAGAAAAAAAGATAGATCCCTTGTACTAATTCTGAATTAATCCCTCGGATGATGGACTGAGAGTGGAGTGGGCATTACATAGTTGATGACTGGCTGATGCTTTTTAACGCAAACGAAGCATTTGTCACCATATATTATACCGAAATGGGCAATTTTTAGGGAAAATTTTATTAGATCAAAAAAAATGATAACTATATTTTATTAGGCTAATTTCTATATCAATTTAATGATATTTTTTTCAAATTCTAAAAATGTCTATACCATAATTTCAGATTATATTATACATAAAATATAATTAAATCTACGAAATAAAAAGTAGAATCCACTTTCTTCACTGAACCTAATACGTTCAGAATACATGTTCTACATATATAATACTAATCCAAAATTATTTAGAATAAACATTCCATGATTAACCTATCTCTCTAAAATCAGTAGAAATCAGAATATACACATTATTATAAATCTAAAACTAGTAAAAATTGATTCCAAACATTATTATTGTATTATACATATAGTAAAAACATATTATACGGATAATGACAGTCAATTCCGAAAATATAGTAGGAAAATATTTGGAAATATTCAGTTTTTATATATTAAAAATCAATTCTTTAGAAAAAAATGTGCATGTTTTAATTATTTAATTTTTAGAACACTTTATCTTATTTTATTTTTACAACACTTTAATTTTAATGTTTTCTTTTATTTTAATAACTTTAATTTTTTACAACACTTTAATTATTTATTATATTTAACTATTGTTTTATTAATTGTAATTTTGAATTTTTAGTTAAAATTAAGGACATTATTGCTATTTTGAAAATATTTAGTCTAATGAAACATAAAATATATGAAATTGACCTAATAGGACATTGTTACCATTTTCTTAACCTACTAAAAAGGTTTTCCACAGTTTTTATATGGGAGTTATATTTTAGGGAATTGCATCTAACAACTAAAAAAAACCAAAATTCATAAAGTAACTAAAATCTCATTTTCTCTCCTCTTTTTTTTTCGATCTCTCTATCCTCTCTCTTGAAAACTTATATACAAATATACAAAACGACATTGGTCAGTGATTGATGTTTTGTGAGAGTATTTTTTTATCATTATTAATGTGATCTTATGAATTCTAAATATTAAACATCATTCGATCTCATAACTTATAGGTTTCTACTCGTTCAATAAATATAAATAGTAGTTTTAACATTTTACCACAAAAATAATTAAACACTACTAAATATTATTAAAGGAACCAAGACTGGTCTCATAAACTCAAAAGTCTCAAAAAGCTTGAAAATGGTGCTATTAACGTTTATTTGGGTAAGACTGGTCTCATATAACTTATAAGTCTCTAAGACCATTATCGCGGGTACTTAACCCCTATGCTTAGCTTAATTTTGATTAAAAAAGGAAAATTAATTGTAGAGAGAAGCATCGACGCTTGATTAAGCAGCAGAAGCCCCGACGCCTAGGGACACACGTCATAACGACGAAGTCTCTATCTCTTTCATCTCTTTCTCTCTTTCGTGTTCTTTCTCTCAAGGGCAATGTTTTTTCTCTCATCTGTATCTCTCTCACTGTCTCATGAATGGAAGAAGTCAGTCGGTCTCGATTCTGAAACTTGTTTC
>CAKOAT010114043.1:313404-329234 GCA_932364175.1 Eruca vesicaria subsp. sativa
CTCTCTCTCTCTCTCTCTCTCTCTCTCTCTCTCTCTCTCTCTCTCTCTCTCTCTCTCTCTCTCTCTCTCTCTCTCTCTCTGCGACGGTTTAAGCTCGGTAGATCGAAAGGTAAAGCAACGATTTTTTTTAAAAAAAATTAGTTATGAATCCTTCATGCATGTCTTAGATTTCTCTTAGATTGTGCTTGTTCTAATTTATTTTGTGTTGTTTTGGGTCTGTTGATTCAATCTCTTGTATTTGATTGAACTTTGTGATGAATTTATATGTGATCTCTGATTGTTTGAATTTTTTTCCTGTCTTTGCGAGATGGTTTGATCTTTGAAGACACATGTAGGTTCCTCAAACAAGAGAACTACAACCGCAACACAGGTAAATCATATTCCTTTGATCTTTTAAATTGATTGAAAGTGTGATAAATGTTCTGTGAATAGATCGGTAGGTCCTTGTTGAGTAATGGTTCACTTTGAAGTTGATTTCGAATTGTTATAGTTATGAATGTTTGTTAGATTAGTTTGTAAGAAATGATTGTGTTAGAAAGTGTTCACATAGGGATGATTGTGTATCTCTTCTGAATTGATTAGTTTGTAATAAATGGTTAGGTTAGCGTTAGTGAATGGTTGCTAATAAATGGTTAGATAGAAATGGGTTTGAAGTATTATGAATGTGTGTTAGATATATGTCACCTCGTTTTGGTTGGGTGTGTTATTAAAGACAAAGCTTTTGTTTTTTCTCTTCTATAAATTGTATTTTCTTCTCTTTTTCTCTTCCATCTATCTAAAAACAGAGATATTATCTTCCTCTCTTCTTTTAATCAATCTCCGATATGGATTCTCATCCCTATAGGTATACACCAAAGTTTGTTGAACTGCTTAACAGTCAACAAAACATTGTCTTTGGTTTGTCTGAAGATAGCCTCGACTTAACTTCATCACAAGTCCATTTTTCGGGAACCCAACCAACTGAAGATTCCAACTTCGGCGACAGCTCTACTGCAGAGCGTCGAGAAAGGAGATAGTGGACGCCAGGAGATGACATTCTACTCATCATCGCATGGCTTAATACAAGCAAAGATCCTGTGATATCAAATGGGAAAAAATCCAGAGTTTTTTGGAAAAGGATTGCGGAATACTTCGCCACAAGTCGTAAGGTGCAAGGCTGTGAAGCGAGAAAAGCGACCCACTTCAAGAACCGTTGGCAGAAGATCAATGATCTAGTCAAAATTTTTTTTGGGGCTTACGAAGCTGCAAGTAGAGATAGGAAAAGCGGTCAAAATGATAATGATATTCTCAACGAAGCTCATGCTATCTTCTCTAATAACCACAAAAAAATTTTCAACCTTGAGCATGCTTGGAAGGAGCTTCGAAACGATCAGAAATGGTGTGAGCTTAATACCTCCAAAGCCGGTGGAAGCAGAAAGAGGAGGAACCTTGATGCTGGTGCACATTCCTCAACTTCTCATGCGCTTGAAACCAATAATGCTGAAGCTGATGAAGCAGTCAGTCGTCCCACGAGTGTGAAGGCACCAAAAGGGTATGCTAAGAAAAAGAACAAGGCAGAGGTGAAGTCGATGGCTGACTATGAGACCTTGTGGAACATAAAAAAAGGAGGATCTGTCTATGAAGGAGAGGCTGTCGAAGTTGAAGCTGTTGGAAAGCCTAATTGCTAAGTCTGAAACGTTAGATGAGGATGAGAAATCGCTGAATAACTTATGTTTTGATTGGAATGTGTATGTGCTTGTGTTTGTTATGGATAACTTCATTATCTCTATGTTATTTTAATGTTTGTTATGGATAATATATGAAACTCTTTTTTTGATATATGTGCTTGTGTCTGTATTTTTCCTTTACGTTTATCTATAATGCTGATTAAGTTCTATACGTATTTCTTTGTTGCAGAGACTAGCTAGAGACTTTTATAAACGAAGTAAGCACTCAAGAAATTCCAGATGGTTTGAAGCTTCCAGACTTTTATACAAAGAGCCATGGTACGCTTTGTTAGTTCTTGTTCTCTCTGAAGTGAGCTATGAATATTAGAAGACTGTCTTATGTGATTTGTTTATGTCTGTCTTAAACAGATGGAGAAGTTTGAAAGGGATATTAAAGTAACGGACCTGCTTGTCTGTTTGTGTCAAAGACTGTCTGAAGATAACTGTCTTTTAAAGTCACGGACCTGCTTGTCTGCTTGTGTCACGAGTTATTGTCAAGGACTGTCTCAGCTTGTATCACGAGATTTTAAAGTTGTTGTGTTTGTATACAATCTTGTGTGACGAGTTATTCACAATCGTGTATATATATGTCGTATTGCTTAATTCACAATCTCATCTTCTCTCTTGTTGTATTGCTATATTCACAATCTCATCTTCTCTCTTGTTTTATTGCTTTATTCACAAGATCATACAACACCATCTCATCTTGCTTTCGTTTTGTTCACAAAGTAATCAATTTTTTTTCAACAAAAATGGCATCTTCTTCTCATAACATTTTTGAGGGATTAGATGATGATAGTTTAGATCAATATTTTGATCAATATTTTGATGAAGCTTTTGATCAACCGTTTGATCAAGCTCTCGAAAATTTAGCCAACGATTCGGGTGATCAAGGAGAAGAAAGGAAAAGAAGGAGAAAACAAATTCATATTGAAAGAAATCGTGAAGAAGGCAATGTCTATTTATGGAACGATTATTTTAGTGAAACTCCAACTTACCCTCATAATCTATTCCGACGACGGTTTAGAATGAACAAACCATTGTTCATGCGCGTCGTTCATCAATGAAGTTGAATACTTTTGACAAAAGCACGATGCTCTCGGAAGGGTTAGTCTCTCTCCTCTTTAAAAGTGTACAGCAGCCGTTCGTCTCTTGGCATATGGTAGTGTGGCTGATACTGTTGATGAATATCTCCGACTCGGTGCAACTACTACTCACTCATGTTTGGAACATTTTGTGGAAGGAATAATAAATTTATTCGGCGAGGAGTACTTAAGAAGACTAACACCGGCTGATCTTCAACGTCTACTTTATATTGGTGAACAACGTGGATTTCCCGGGATGATAAGAAGCATCGACTATATGCATTGGGAGTGGAAGAATTGTCCCACCGCTTGGAAAGGTCAATACTCACGTGGTTCGGGAAAACTCACAATCGTTTTAGGGGTGGTTGCTTCGTATGATTTATGGATATGGCATACGTTTTTTGGACTTCCAAGTACTTTAAATGATATCAATGTTCTTGATCGCTCTCCTGTTTTTGATGACATTATAAAAGGTCAAGCTCCGCAAGTCACTTTTTCTGTCAACGGAAGAGAGTATCGCTTGGCTTACTATCTACCGACGGTATCTATCCGAAATGGGCAACTTTTATCCAATCTATTCGAATACCACAAGTGACACAAGCGGTTTTATTTGCTCAACATCAAGAAGCTGTCTGAAAAGATGTCGAGCGCGCTTTTGGAGTCTTGCAAACTCGCTTTGCCATCGTTAAAAATCCAGCACTTTTTTGGAATAAAGTCAAAATTGGTAAGATTATGAGAGCATGTATCATACTCCATAACATGATAGTCGAAGATGAACAAGATGGATACACTTAATATGATGTTTACGAGTTCCAACAAGGAGAAGACAACAAAAGTTCACATGTTGATCTCACGTATTCTACAGATATCCCTACAAATATCGCCAATACGATGGGTGTTCGAACGAAAATTCGTGATGGACAAATGCATGAACGAAAGCTGATTTAGTTAAACATATGATGGGTGATCGAAATTTGGACGTGATGAAGACAACAGTTGAGCTCTCGGATGTTTCTTTCAAATTATTCTCGATTATTGTACTAATCTTGGTTTTTATGTTTTCATTTTAAATTCTATGTTTTAAATGTTATGTTTTAATATGGCTTATTTAATAAATAAAATTTATCTTTAATAAAAGTTTAATATATTTTCAGTTTTAAGAACTCTAAATTAAGCACCTTGCATTGGAGGCACAAAATTACAAGAGTGCTTAATACAATTGCTTAACCCACATTTATTAGTTAAAAAATGGTTAAGCACTCCTAATACATTGCTAGGGATAATTCTGCTCTAAGCGTTTAGTTTTAGAGAAAAAAAAAAGAAATTAGTGCTACAAAGCTAATAACGTACACTTGGTAATTTTCTCCTCCGCGTCATCTTTCTCTTTTTGAAGACGAAACTTTTATTTTTGGCCAACAACCAAACGTGTTAAGTTTGACTTTACCTTTGTTGCCGGTGGGGCTCACGCTTTAAGTTTTAACCTTACAAAGAAACAATATGCAGTTGACCATTGGTCTAAAACCGTCTGCGGATGATTACAAGCATCACTATATATACTTCACCATCTCTACTTCCAAGTATACCACATTACTACAGTCACAAAACTCAAAACATATCCGGTAATCACAGACATAGTTCTCTTTCGACCATCTTCTTTTCAAGTTTATATTTTTTCTGCAAATAAAATGATGTTGCCAGAAGCATGTGTAGCCAACATCATTTCCTTTACATCTCCGGCAGACATATTCTCATCCTCGGCAGTATCTTTGGTTTTCCGGTTAGCAGGAGACTCTGATTTCGTATGGGCAAAATTGTTGCCCTCAGACTACAAAAGTCTCATCTCTCGATCTGCTGATCATCATCGGGGTTTTTCTTCCAAAAAGGAGATTTATCGATGTTTATGTGACTCTCTTCTCATCGATAATGCTCGAAAGGTTCGATCTTAATGAACAAATTTGTATTTAAAATAAGGTTTTAATATGATTTATGGGGACTAATAATTTCTCTGGATGCACTTTCAGCTCTTCAAGATCAATAAATTGTCTGGAAAAATTTCTTATATTTTATCAGCGAGAGATATTTCCATACCATCAAGCGACCAAGCATCCTACTGGTCCTGGAGCAAGGTTTCAGATTCTAGGTCAACTTTTCAAACTTCAAATAACTATTTTTTGCTTTGTGTAAATTCCAGAATTTATTGCATCTAATACATTATTTTTTACAAATAATTACAGATTTTTGGAATCTGCTGAACTTATAACAACCGATCGTTTAGAAGTCAATGGTAGAATTCAAACCGGAGTTTTATCACCAAACACAAGATATGGAGCATATCTCATAGTCAAAGTGTCTAAACACGCTTACGGACTAGACTCAGTTCCGGCAGAGACTTGTATCAAGTCTAGTAATGGTCGAGGTGTTAAAAATATAGCTTATCTATGCTGCTTGGATGAGAAGAAACAACAAATGAAGCGGCTGTTTTATGGAAACCGTGAAGAGCGTATGGCGATGACTGTGGAGATGGTTGGTGGGGACGGTAAAAGGAGGGAGCCCAAAGGTAGAGACGATGGATGGATGGAGATAGAGCTAGGTGAATTTGAGACACGAGAAGGAGAGGATGATGAGGTCAGTATGAGTTTGACGGAGGTGAAAGGATATCAACTGAAAGGTGGCATTGTGATTGATGGTATTGAAGTGAGGCCTAAGTCTCAGAATTAGGAACATGATTGAGTAGCGGAACTTAATCATGCACGAGAGACATAGAAAATAAGAGAAAGTACAGAGTCTTGTGTTAAGAAATTGATTTATAAGCCTTTTGTTAAAAAAGAAAGAAAGAAGAAATTGATTTTTTTTTGGGACAATTGCACAAATAACATTTTTGTGATACCACAATTCAACTTTACCACAACTTAAGGGACATTTTCATAAATACACAATTCATCAATGACAAAAATACAATATTATCCTTCCGTATCTTCTGTTCTGCTTAAATCAAAGCCGATCGACGGCGATATTGTCTCAGCCTCCCGTGATAAATCCATCCTCCGACGGCCAATTTATCATCTCCAGAAGCTGGGACGGCGAGCTCCGCCTCTGGACCTGACCGCGGAGTCTCTACTCGCCGACAACGGCGTCCTTTAAGTCAATGGCGTAGCCGAGATAAAGAAAGAGAGAGGGATGAGATTAGGGGAGGGTCGAGAGATAGAGAGAGGAGTAGCAAAGAGAGGGAGAGGAGCGATAGGGAGAAGAGCAGAGATAGAGAGAGGAGACAGAGGGAGAAGGATAGGGAGAGGAGGGAGAGGGAGAGGAGAAGCAGTAGTAGGTCACAGAGGGAAGAGAGGGAATCGTGAAGTAGTTGATATAGGAAGTTTAGATTCTGTTCCTTTCTTTATGTAGTTTAGGATCAATCACCAATACGTATCAGCTCCTGAGAAAAGGTTGAGTGAAAGAAGAGAATATTGTAGTGTTCATATTTGATGACATCGCAAAGAACAAAGAGAACCCAAGACCTGGAATCATTATTAACAGTCCTAACGGAGATGATGTTTATAGTGGAGTTCCCAAGGTTGTTTTTTCTCATTTTTAGATATGTAGTTATATTGTGGATCCATTGAGTTAATTGTTTTGGATCTGCTTGTGGCAGGATTACACTGGAGATGATGTTAACGTTGGTAATCTGTTTGCTGTGATTCTTGGAAATAAAACAGCTCTTAAAGGAGGAAGTGGTAAGGTTGTAGATAGTGGTCCAAACGATCATATCTTCATATACTATAGTGATCATGGTGGCCCGGGAGTGCTTGGTGAGTTCTACCTACTTGTTTTGTTTCTCATGTTAAACCAACGAAGTTGATATGATGACAATAAAGTTTGATGATTCAAGTCTCCATGGTTGTTTGTAGGGATGCCAACTTCTCCGGCTCTATATGCAAACGATCTAAACAATGTATTGAAGAAGAAACATGCTTCTGGAACATATAAGAGCTTGGTATAATTTCAAGAATCTTATGAAAAAGATTTCTTTTTTCAGGTGCCTGTGATTTTAGTTTGAGTTTTATGTTTTGATTTTGCAGGTGTTTTATCTTGAGGCTTGTGAGTCTCGAAGTATATTCGAAGGTCTTTTACCAGAAGGTTTAAACATTTACACGACAACTGCATCAAATGCAGAAGAAAGCAGCTGGGGTACTTATTGTCCTGGAGAGGATACGAGTGTACCGTCCGAGTATGAGACCTGTTTAGGCGACTTATACAGTGTTGCCTGGATGGAAGATAGGTATGTATGCTAGTCTACTATCATGATATCACAAATGTAAAATATGGTGTATAGGATTCTTATTCGTCTGTTTTTCTTTGTTTACATTGCAATAGTGATAAACACAATTTAAAGACAGAGAGTTTGCACCAGCAATATGAACTGGTAAGCTTCATGTTCATAAGCCATCTAACAAAAGTCTTGCATTTATCTACGCCTGGGGATTTGGTTATATGGTAAGTTGTTGTTTACAAAGTTCTTTCTTTTGGTATACCATTTTGAATCTGGTCACTTTTTTTTTTTAATTTGCAGGTACGACAGCGTCACTGTTTGTGGTGATCTTGAATGTCAAGATCAGTTGAATGAGAGGAACAAACCATTCTTTGACTTGTGTGATGGAATCTTCATGAACTACACATGGAAGGTACTTTTTTTGGTTTGATCATTTTCTTTAGTTGATATGGCTGAGTTGGTCTAAGGCGTCATACTAAGGTTCTGGTCCGAAAGGGCGTTGGTTGAAATACTACTCTCAACATTTTTTTTTTTTTGCGCTAGTCCCCTTGTTGTCTACATCTACATGTGTGTGTGCTTATCTGTTTCTGTTGCTGATGTTTGTTCTATCCGATTATTGTGTTTGATTTTTATACTGAAGATGAGTTCAATATGCACTTTGGTCTACTGTTTTCGTAGGTTCTGTTGGATATTGGATCCTTGATTAAATCATAAACAAGAAATAACAGTAAGAGAATAGAAGAAGAAGAGCAAAGAAGAGTAGCAGAGAAAAAGCTACAAAGAAGAAAGAAGAAAGAAGAAAGAAGCGTGAAGTACAAGAAACATAGGAATCAAAGGTTTATAAACCATTTATAAAACTAACTTATATAGTTATAATTTTATATTCAGTTTAGAAGGGGTATGTATACAAGTTATAATAGGTTTAAGAGCAATTAAAAGGTCCTAGATCATTTTAAAAAAATCTATAACTATTTAGAAAGGTTTATAAAACATATTTATAATCGTTTGTATGATAATTTATGATGGTTTATAATTGGTATGTAGATAATTTATAAATGTTTATAAAAACAATTTATAAAGATTATATACCTTTGTAAAGGTTTATAAAATATTTTATAAAGAAATTTAAAATTATTTGTAAGTCTCTACCATTTATAAAGGCTTATAAAACAAGTTATTAAATCTATAACAAGTTTTTTTTTCTTTTATGCAGAGCCGGTCTCTTGAATGATGTCGTAACAAGGAAAAGCTTATAATGACACATAAATAATGGTTTGTATGATAATTTATAAGGGTTTATAAGGATATGTAAATAATTTATAAATGTTTATAAAAACAATTTATAAAGATTATACAATTTTATAAAGGTTTATAAAACAATTTATAAAGATATGTAAAAATATTTGTAAGTCCATACCATTTACACTAACGTTACACTACCAAAACATTAACCTCCCACCTCATATATTGTGCATACTAAGCCTTGCCAGTTACTACAACCAAAATGCTCATCACATATGCCAGGAAAAACACCATTTAGTCTGATCCATCTTTCAATCTATTTATGTATTTTTTGATGGATCAATTGTATTTGCAAGAAGGAAGTATCTATAATGATTAATAAAGCTATTCATGTTTGTTTATAAATGTTTATAATATAAATCATATGAATATATACAATAGTTTTGTATATAAACCATTTATAATAGTTTATAAAACTTATTATGAACCACTAATATTTATAAATCATTTGCAAGGATTTGTAAAAGACTTTGTCTAAATTCTAAACTATTTTAAGAGTTTATAATTTATAAGAATATATAGAATTTTTTTTATTATAATCTATAAATCATTTATAAGAATATATAATATTATTTATAAGGGTTTATAAAATCATTTATAAGGCCTTGTAAATTCTAAAGGTAATTCAGTTATAAAGTTAAAACATTTTATGAAGGTGTTTAAATCATTTATTAGGGATTATAAAACATCTATAAGAATAAAAAATAAATTTATAAAGATTTATAAAAACTTCTAAACTTCTAAAAACTTCTAAACTTCTAAACTACCCTGAAGGCTATATGAAAGTTAAATATGTTGTTGACAAACTTTATGAAATAGAATTAAAATAAGAGTACATATAAAATCATTTTATAAGGATTTATAAATTATTCATAAGGTTTAAAAGTCATTTATAAGTGTTTATAAATCATTTATAAGTGTTTATAAATAATTTATAAGTGTTTATAAATAATTTATAAGGGTTTATAAAACATTTATAAGGTATCTACATTTATAAGAGTTAATATAGTATATATAAAAGCTTATATATTATTTATAGAGGTTTATAAGGGTTCATTAACTGATTTATGAAATCTTATAAACTAATTTATAAGAGATTTTATATTAATTTACAAGTGTGTATAAATTAATTTATAAAGGTTTATAAATTGATTTATAACACTTTATAAAATATCTATTGGATTCTATAAGTTAATTATTAATATTTATAAACTAATTTATAAAGCTTTGTAAATCATTTGAATCTAACTCCAACAGAATTTGGATTTGTAAAACTCTTGTTAGTTTTATAAACTGAAACAAAGAAACACTGTAAACAATAATCCAAATATTGTTAGTTTTATATTTTGAGTTACCAAAAGAAGAAAAAAAGATATGAGTTTCACTTTTTCATGTTCATCATGTATGCTTACCACATACTATTACTGTATGTCTATCGAAGTTTTAGAAAACATCACTTCATTACATCAGTCTGCTGTTAAAATTCAAAACCTAACAAAGTCTTTGGAGCACAAACCATAGAACACACATTACTCTTGATATTAATTTCCAGATGGCCTTCCATTAGTACCTTGAGGATTGTTATTGTTACCTTCCTGAGATCCTCCAAACATCTGCATCATTGATCGCAATGCACCTGAAAACTCTTCAGGCATTTGATCCGCGGCGCCAAGATCTATGTTGATGTTTCCGCCTACACGAATCTCATGCTCATTTGTACCATTTATGTTACCATCTCCTCCTCTGTTTCCCGTCATGTTCATGAACATGCTCATCATATCAGGGTTTAAAGGCATCGAGAAATGAGAAGGTATTCCTTGCCCTCCCATTCCTGGATCTTGATTATGTCCCATGTTTGTATTCTGCTCTTACAACACCACAAAACCGTTAGTTCCTTTGGTTTTCTACTACTCCATGTGATAAATTTTACCTGATTACGTCTCTGTCGTTGTTCTTCTTCTCTTAGTTTTTGTTCAGCCACCTGTGTTTTCCAAATACGTCAATATCACAGTCTCATCAAGTTACAGAATGATCACGATAAAGCAGATAAGTATATTTCTTAACAAAAAAAAAAAAGAAAACCGACCCTGATATTTTCTTTGACAGATTCATTATGCGGATCCAACTCCAAAGCTGCCATGAGTGTGATGAAAAAGATTACACAGAATAATTTTGATAGCTAACGTAATGAAGCAAAGCTGTAGCCCCTTTCTAAAGTATGAAAATATATGCTAACTTGATAAAGAAGGTTGGATTCATTTCTAGGAACACATACATACCTTTCTTGAATCCTTTCTCAATAGCATCAGCATACTCTCCTTGAGCATAATATGCTAACCCAAGACGACTGTAAGCCTTACTATAGTTTGGATCGATCTCAATGGATTTACCTTAATTGCTTCTGAGCACATGCTGATCTGAGTATATGCAGCAGCCCTGATATACAATTATTTCAAAACAGATTAAGCAGGAAACACAATCAGAGAGCTAACTAACTTAAGCTTCCAGATAATATCAAGTTCAAGCTTTGTCACTGACCTGTTGCAGTAGAAAACAGCGTTCTTATCTAAGAGCGCAATTGCAAAGGAATACAGCTCGATTGCCTCCAGATACTGCTGGGACTGCATGGCCTTGTTACCTAAAAAGAGGTAATAATTCCAGTTGAAATAGACTGAGACAACCATTAAAAAAAACTTCTTGGTCACTCTTTTTGGGCATCACAAGTACCTTGGCATCACAAAAATTACAGAGGAAAAAACCAAAGAAAGTCTTTCTTCAATTTTCCTCTCAACTAACAATAAAGTCTTTCTTCTTCTCTATCACTAGAAGAAACATAAATAAAGATTTCCAGCTGAGAGGATCATCTATGTAGTAACACCACCACCACCACATTTTCTTTTTATCTCCTGCTATTAGCTACCTTGTTCTTGCTCATATCAGCAAGCTCCTCAACAAGTTTCTTCTTTTCTTTACTCAACTTCTTTGGTATCTCTAACTTGCACTCTCACTAACTGATCACCTCTCATCTTACTCTTATTCAACACCGGTACTCCCTTTTTCGCCATCACAAGCGTCGTGCTCGGCTGTGTCCCCGCTGGTACTTTCAAATCCACCGTTCCATCAACCGTTGGAACCTTCAAAGTTGTCCCCAATATCGCATCTACATACGATATCTTACACGTATAGAGTATATTCGTATCATCCCTCTTCAATATCGGATCAGGAATCACTTCAATAACAGCACAAAGATCACCAGCTGAGAGTCAATTTCACAACAGAACCGTTCCATCGGCGCCGTTAGCCGTCTGTAAAGTTCCGCCGCAGGTGATCATGGTTTTAGGTTTAGATTTGATTATTGGATGTCGAGGGGAAGAAGACAACAGTTTTAGGTTTTATTAGTTAGGGGTATAATTGTATTTTGCCTATTAAAAATTTAGTGGTAAAGTTGGTTAATGTATAAATGAAAAATGGTATTAGGAATGTGGTATTTATTACAATTTCCCTTTTTTTTTTTAATTTTGTAACATAAGAAATTGATTTATTTATTCATTATTGTTATGCATGCAAGGCTAATAAACGTATTGGATTGACTCACGAAAGTGATAAATTTTCTTTAAAAATGGTATAATCTATCTTTGATTTTCTTAATAGGTTTGATAAAGTGAACTAACACCTATATATTGTAATTTTAAATTAATTCGAGCTTTAGGTACCGCTAGTTATGTTTAGGCAGATAAATTAGTGTAAGTGAACATTTATAATATGGGAGAATTTCAATTATACCACTTTGGTGGTACCACTTTTCATGTTTACCATCAACAAAGGAACATTTTCAAAAATATATATTTTATTAAAGAATAAAATACTCTTATATTCTTGTTCTTTATATATATACATAAAATAAATATTAAATAAAATATTAACTCTAAACCCTAAAACATCAATTCTAAACTCTAGACCCTAAAAAGTAAACCCTAAACCCTAAAATATCAATTCTAAACCTTAAACCCTAAACTCTAAACCCTAAAAAGTAAACCCTAAACCCTAAAAAATCAACACTAAACCCTAAACTATCAATCATAAACCCAAAACCCTAAACCCTAAATTCTAATAGTATTTTGACTATTAAAATTTTAATGGTAAAGTTGATTAGTGTAAAGTTGAAAAGTGGTATCTTGAAAGTGTTATTTCTGGCAATTTCCCTTATAATATTTTGTCAAATAAAAAGTGAACATTTATTTATAATAATGAAATTGAGTTTTTTTTTTCTGTCCTTTGGTCGATATGGTCTTGCTATCATTTGTTGAAGTTTCTTTTTTAAATTTGGTTTTTTTACAAAAATTTATTGCCCAGTTGTAGAATAGGTTACCAAGGTTAAACTTATATCGGTTCCAAGTTCCAACCATCTCGGGCCTAATGTCTTATAATTTAATCTTAAGTGATGTAATTATCTGGGTCCATTTAAACAAAAACCATTTCTTCTCTCTACACCTCAATCATCGGAGCTCGGCAACCAAAGACGTAATGATCCCCTTTCCCTTCACTGGAAAATAACGATTCCATAGTTGCGACATTCAATCACCTAAACCTACTAAGAGCATCTCCAATGGTGTTATCCAATTAAGAGTCCTTAAAAATTAAAAATAATAAATTATAAAATTTGCGAAATTTTTTCTTTTTTATAAAAAAATCATTGGTTCATGGCATTATCATCTCTATAAATCATTGGAAATAATACAATCCAGTAATCACGATAACTGTGTTACTACCAAGCTTACAGATTGAAGAAAGCTTAATATGTGGAAAGAAAAAAAACCAAGCAATTGACAGCTCTAAACTATGTGGAAAGAAAAAACCAAGCAATTAACTAGAGAGCTGTAATGAAACCATTGAGTTGAAATTTTCCAAAAACAAGTAGCAACAAAGCTGCTTTCAATATTCATTAGTAATCTAATGAATGCACGTCCTAACAATAATGTATCGAGAATATATAAGCCAAAGCAAAAGCAACATGCATAAAAATGATATAAGTGGAGATTAGTATAAGATATGACATGTCAGTCAATATCAAACTCACTCTCAATAGAGGAAAATCGGATGCAGAAAAGCTCATCCTTGAGTTCACCATCAGCAAAGTTACGGGCATGCCATACACAAGACATTTCATTTCCAAGTGTTCCTGAACACTCATCCCCTGTTTCAGTGCAAACAAACAGTTCCAAAAGAAGAAGATAAAAATAAGTAAAACAGTAACCTAAATAACCCCCATATACCATTGACTGGTGGTGACTGTCTCAGCAAGCTTGTAACTTGCCTTGGCTCTATCTCTCGGTGCAAGAAGCAATATATCCTTAAGCTCAAGCGGTCTTTTTGACCCCGCTGAGAGAAGCGGATCCAACCAAGAAAGCGTCACTAGACTAACAAGTCCAGCACTACTGTACAAAGTGACTTTAAGACAAGCCGCTTCTTCTTCCACAAGCAAAGGCTCTTGAAGATCAGAAGAGCTTCCATGAACTTCAATACCAGAAACACCTCTCAACGCCACAAAGCAAAGAAACCCAAGAGCAGGTGTCACAGCTAAATTAGCCACAACATGAGAAGAACATCCGCTCCAACCGCAAGCCTTCTTCCGTCAACATACAAAGTACATAGACAAACAAAAAACGCCAAGAACTACCATATCCTCAGCAAGAAGGGTAACTTCTCTGACGGCTTGTAGTATTTCAAATGAAGAGCTACGAAGCTAATAACAACCCAAGCTAAACACTGAGCAGCTGGGAAACAGAGAAAAACCAGTCACTAGCTTCTCTTATAACATTAATCCCATCAAACACTAACACCAAAAATTGTACGCTTAACACATAGACACAACAGAACAAAGATAATATAAAGCCAGTCCCAAAACTAACATCGTTAATTTCTCTTTCCAAGCTAACATTAACAGTAACATCTTCCTTAGAGAGTTTTGGAATCTCAAAAATCCCTAAACCCTAGGGATGTTCGATTAGATCTAGTAGACTTACATATCGAGGACGGCGTCTTCGTCTTCCTCAGCGGTATTGACGGCAACCTCCTCAAGTCTAAAGATCGGAGCGACTTGAGTTCCGGTGTCCTCGTCCTCGTTAGCTCCAGCTTCCTCCACGTCTGGTGGATTTGATTGTTCGTCAAGTTGTACGTGCCACGTCACAAGGACCATCCCAATTTAATCCTTAGCTAAGGATGAGTCCGTAACTTTTTTTAGTTTTATATTAATACTAGGTGACCGGCCCGCACCCAGTGCGGGTATATACAGATTCAAATTATGGACTTAATAATACAAAGTTTTAGAAGTAATAGATTTTATATCATAAGACCACCATCTTTCAGGTAAAGCTTCAGGCACAAAAAAATGCCTGTACACAATATTTTACATGGAGGAGATGGAACAAAGTAACTTCAGTATCAATAGGTAGTTATTGTGTGTATTTATAATTGCAACATCACAAAAAAAAAATTGTGTGTTGAAGGTTGAATTTTATTTTCCAAATCTGAAATTAATAGTGTGTAGTTTTATAAGTAACATATTTTCTATTATCACTAATTAGAATTGTATTGTATATGTGTTGTAATTCTTTATTTTAGGTGAAAATATTATTATGCATAACTTTTTTCGTAAAATGTATGTAGACAGATTAAAAGAAATGTTACACATATCCCCCTCTCTCTCTCTCTCTCTCTCTCTCTCTCTCTCTCTCTCTCTCTCTCTCTCTCTCTCTCTCTCTCTCTCTCTCTCTCTCTCTCTCTCTCTCTCTCTCTCTCTCTCTCTCTCTCTCTCTCTCTCTCTCTCTCTCNTTAACCAATAGAAGAGTATACTATTGATAACACGTTCAAAACTTAAACAACGTCAATGAGCTTCCGTTCAAAAGCATGATTGATTCAATCTACTCCAAGTCTGAAAGAACATGTAAAAAATTATATTTACCCAAACACAATTTCTAATGACGTTTTCTTTTGATAAAAACATGAGTTTACTTAGTTTATCCGTATTTTTCTTTGGTTGCATAATATATCTTGTGATAGTTTTTTCCAAGTAGCATTCCAAACGTTTTCTGGATTTGTGATACTATGTGTTAGTAATAGGACACAAAACAACTTGCGTAGATCCTTTGCTGATGCCCAATAACATGCTTCTTTAATAACTTCAATATTTTTTTCATCATAGTCCTTGCAGATAATAGAAGAAGTTATTTTTTTTTTGTAAAAAACGTCATTAGATTAAGCTTTGAAGAAAATAAGCTACTTAAAATGTAAACCATAAGAAAATGTAAGATATATATAAGTGTTGATATGGTTGCACGATAAGTTAGTATCAAATAATATATTCGTATTATTTATTACATTCTTTTTATTGCTATATAGATGTTCTGAATTTAATGCGTTAACATAAATCATTCTTAATTATTACCAATCAATCTTGTGAATTAAATTTATACAATA
>CAKOAT010114043.1:329332-394074 GCA_932364175.1 Eruca vesicaria subsp. sativa
GATGTTGTAATCATCATTAATTGGTAATCATTAATGTGGTAAATGTGGACATATTTTTCATTCAAGGCAAGTTGTGAGAATTAAATAATAAACAAGTAATAATATAATTGTTAAATGACGATAATAATAACTATAAAAATGACCTTATTATATATTGAGATCTGAAAAAAATAATCTAATAAAAATATAACTAAAAAAAACAATAACGAATACATTGACTAAATAATAACATGTCATTAGAACGAAAATTAGATAATTTCATCTCTTCCAGCAGATTATTACTAAAACATGAGTGTTATTACAATGCAATTATTTTAAAATTGTCATGAGCACAAGAAAAGACTCAATGTGTTTTTATTTGAAATAAATAATAATGAATAACGCGGATAGTGACAAAAGACTAAATGTGTTGTTCCTGTAAACTATTCACAAATAAATATTTTTTTAAAAAATTTGAGACTACTCGCCCTTGATTTTTTTGTGGGAATGTTTTTTGTTGACAGAGTGTTGATCCTCCAAGGTTACTGTCATGATCTTCTTGGTTTTTTCTTTTGGACAAATGAGTTCCTGAAAAATCACCACAAGGAAATATCACCTAAGGACTGCAACATCATGACCTGCAAGAGAAATAGTTCATCTCATTAGTATGCTATTGTAACTNTTGATCCTCCAAGGTTACTGTCATGATCTTCTTGGTTTTTTCTTTTGGACAAATGAGTTCCTGAAAAATCACCACAAGGAAATATCACCTAAGGACTGCAACATCATGACCTGCAAGAGAAATAGTTCATCTCATTAGTATGCTATTGTAACTATAAAATCTAAGCAATTATAAAGTGTAATACCGATTTAGAAGGCAAGACAGGAAATATTAATTTTTTATAATAAATATTTAAACTGAATAAAGAAATTTATTAGATCTACAATATCATAAGCTGATTTGAATTATATATTAGTTTTCTTGTGCAAGTTATATTAATTTAAAATAAGGCATGAAGCAATTTAAAGAAAGATATTAAAAATTGACTGTCATAAATTTGCAATAATTGACATATCAACTTGCGCAAGTAATTGATAACAAAATAAGGCAAGTTATTAATAAACGGATTAACTAATTAAAAGCTTTTACCAACAAGGTATATCTTTCCTAATACCATAATATGAGTATAAAATTAAAGAATAATAAATAGTTTTGATTTTGATATATTGTAAATCTATAGAAATATATAACACAATCCCATAGAAACCTGCAAAGAAATGTAATAAAAATTTTAAATATATCTCATAAGTAATATAAAATAAGAAGAACAGTTATGAATTAAAAATATCCCATAGAAACCTGCAAAAAATTGTCAAATTTTGTTAGCAACTGTACGATATAAAATAATTTAATAGATTTCTAAATTTTATTGAGACGAAAATAATATTAAATTTGCATATCGCTATTGAAACAAACTGAAAAATGGTTTGTAGTTAACTACAACAGGTCTTTCACCTGTGTTATTTATTTGTTAATAGAAAAAACAAACAAATGTAAGAATTTATAAATTCAAATTTTTTTATCGAATAAAAATAGACTAATAAGTTAGTATTGACATCCCTTAGGTGTCTCCTTTATATATACTCCACCTTCCTTTTTTCTTATGTTATTAGGGAGATATTTTCATAACAAATGATGTTTAGGAATATAATTTCATAAGAAATAATGGAACAGTCCAAAGAAAAATATTAAAGTTATATTGTCATTAAATGATTTACAATTAATATGTTATAAACTTGTGCAATTAGATCATATTCAAAATAAGGTAAGTTTTTAAAAATGAATTAACAATTTCGAAACATTAAGGTAAATTGCATTAAAACAATGTAATAAATATGATTTGAAGTTGCACAAGTAATATGTGTTCAAAATAAGTTTATAAAGATGAATTAACAAATTAGAAACATTGAGGTAAATTGCATTAAAACAATGCAATAAATATAATTTGAAGTTGCACAAGTAATATGTGTTCAAAATAAGGTAGGTTATTAATAAACTAAAAAAATTAAGGTAAATTACATTTAAACTATAGATATTTAAATATTAAATTATATATAATAAGGAAAGAATAAATATAAAAAGTAGTTGATATAAATTTTTCATTAATAAATATTACTATATATATTTTATTTTAATTAAAAAGATCATATAATTGCAAACAAAAAAAATATATCAATTTTAATTAAAAATATCATAAAACAAAATCACAATCAGCAAACCAAAGAAATATATATGTATATATAAGCTTATAATTCTAATTGATAATATAAATCTACTAATAAAAAAAAAAGTATTGGTAGCACAAAAAGATGCTATTGAAATGATATAGCTGAAAGATGTTATCAAATAGAGAATTTTTTTTACCAGATTGAGGAACAAAGATGTTATCGAAATGATATATCAAAGAGGTGTACAATCAAATCATATATAGCTTCAGTGGAGAAATCATCATAATAGGATATCTGCATATAAACCAAAAGAAAAATCAGCTCTCAATCTATTCACGAGATGATATAGCTGAGAGATGTTATCANAGAATTTTTTTTACCAGATTGAGGAACAAAGATGTTATCGAAATGATATATCAAAGAGGTGTACAATCAAATCATATATAGCTTCAGTGGAGAAATCATCATAATAGGATATCTGCATATAAACCAAAAGAAAAATCAGCTCTCAATCTATTCACGAGATGATATAGCTGAGAGATGTTATCAAATAGAGAATTTTTTTACCAGATTGAGGAACAAAGATGTTATCGAAATGATATATCAAAGAGGTGTACAATCAAATCATATATAGCTTCAGTGGAGAAATCGTCATAATAGGATATCTGCATATAAACCAAAAGAAAAATCAGCTCTCAATCTATTCACGAGATGATATAGCTGAGAGATGTTATTAAATAGAGAATTTTTTTTACCAGATTGAGGAACAAAGATGTTATCGAAATGATATATCAAAGAGGTGTACAATCAAATCATATATAGCTTCAGTGGAGAAATCGTCATAATAGGATATCTGCATATAAACCAAAAGAAAAATCAGCTCTCATGAAATATAAAAGCTTAATGTTCTAAAATAAGAAGAAAAGCAAATTCAGAATATTATTAACATAAAAAGTTCAGAATACAAAGTTCAATGATTTCATTTCTTCTACTGTGAATGTCTTATTTATAGTAAATTGATGGACGTTTCTCAATGATTTAGCTTGCATGATAAGCTAAAAAGTAACATATTCTCTAATAAATTCTCAATAAATCTTATACTTTTAAGGTAATATTATTTTTGGAATATCTTGTTGATAAAGCTAAAGGAAAACATCTCGTGAGAAAATATTGGTTTTAAAGAGAAAATGTCTTATCAATTAATTTTGTTTTTAATGCATGATTTTAAAAGTGAAAATATCTTGTCAATTAATTTTGTTTCTCTGACATCTAAAATATTTAATGAGTATTTAATGAATTAAACAGAGAAACGATCGCAAAAGGATGTTCGTTGAATCGAGAAAACACAAAAGGTAAGTATTTAAATGAATTTTCTTTTTAGTAGTGTTGGTAAAAATAAATCAAAAAAATAAATTGTAAAAAATCAACCAATAGAATCGCTAGAATTCTTCTGAGAAGGGCCGTGTGAGTGCCACGTGTCAAAATGACTTCTCTTTTAATGTATAAGGAGATTATATTCCATTAAGCTAAGGATTATGTCTTAAGGATTGTTTTTTTCCCCGTTGTACATGCTCTAATCCCACTACCTAATCTTCATTGCAGCTTTGATTGGTCTTTTAAAAACATCACCAATAGTGATATATACACCTTTGAAATGCTTATTTCCAACTCATCTACTTCCTCTCGACAATTTGCTCGAGTTCTTTCTCAAACAAGCTCTCCCATAATGTCAAGTTCCTAGATTGTTTCTCTTAACTGAAGGGAGGCCGCTGCTGACAAATAGCCAAGACGAGATTGGGAGGTCTAGAATGTTAAGAAAGAGGGTGAGTTAATGGGTGTGGATGCTTCTGCCTGGTGGCAAGGATTGATAGGTATGACCTCGTCGAATCACAACTTTAGAACAAGTTATAGAGAAACATAAACACACAAACTTTTGGGCAAATCATTCTGCCTCTTTTTTGGCTTTTCATTGATTTATATAGAAACAAATAGAAGAAGAAAAGGTGGAGACATTGTCTCCTGCAAGTACGTGAAAGTGGGAAATGGAAAAGGTTGTTTCCTCAACATAAGGAACACTCATTCTCACTATTTAACTGAAACAAAAGCTTAAATAAATAAAAGAACAGAACACCGGTTCTGTATACTTCGGTTTGGGATGATGGTTAGGATTGACTTCATTCGGTTTGATATTTATGACCTATCAAAATATGTCAGTTTATGATTTATATGTCCTTTGTAGGTACTGGTAAACAAAGTCGTGACATGCTTTACTCCCTCTAGCTGTAAAGACATTCTAAAGTTTCCATCAGCAAGTGACTATGTAACCAAGTAATCTCCTCCATTGATATTTGCATTCCAAGTAACTGTTTTAAAATTATAGCACAAAATCAGACATTTTGAATTCAATAAATAGATAATCCTGCTATATACGAACCTTATTCTTTACTTAAATATGATAACGTCCAACTAAGCATCATGACATATTAAAAGTTAGTGAAACAGACTGATTTCATGGTACTGCTTGAAGCAGTTGGAGTGGTCTTCGCTGTTGTCACACATGCAAGTACAACAACCTTTAAAGTAGGAAGTGCATAGCAAGAGGACATCCTTGTGTAGGGGCTCCATGCAGATGATACACCTTACATACTCCCATTCACTCACACTCTTCAACACAAGAGGTGGCCTACCTTTTTTTTTTGTTTCTTGCTGCGGCAAGAGCGAAGAGGGTAAGACGATACCATGTTCATGTTGCTTGAAACCGGTAAAATCTGTCTTTCCTTGAACACCTCACACTCTGAAAACAATACGAATGAGTTAAACCAACATCTATTGTAAAAAAAGGCAGAGAATCATGAATTAGTTTCTTCAGTTGTCGAATTGAAAAGTGTAAAGATCGCATAGATGCAATCAAAAACCATGAAACAGAACAAGGAAGAGCTTAAAATAGTGTCTCTCTTGAACACGAGCTTAAAGAAGACTGTGAGAATCCATTTGTAGCCTCAGACACTTCAAATAAGTTTCTCAAAGCCTCTATAGAAATTGTTAATCATACCTCCCTGCTTGATCTATGCGGAGACTCAAAATCTTTATTATGTTTTAGGGGATGCATGGAGACATCATACCTCCCTGGTTTCCTTTCTAGAGAAACAATCCAGAGTTGGCTTATATCTCCGACCTATCACCTTCTTCTTCAAGCATTGAGTATGGTATGTGCAACAAAGTGTTTAGTGTGTGTGTGTGTTACTGATGTTATCAAACAAGATAACTCAGACTCTATTGCCTTTGAATTATACAGTTATATCAAATCTGGCGGCTCATTTGGATCTCCTTATCTTGAATACAATATATAAGGTAATACAGATCATCCTTATACTTTGAAGTTTGATTTGCTTACATTTACTTTATTTTTAGAGAAAATTACTAGAATGTAAACGAAAATTTGGTTTATTACTAGAGTGTATAATATATTTTTAAAATTACTAGAATGTTTGGACATCCCTAGTAAATGACAATTTAGACCCTTGGTTATTTTTTTTCTTATTAAAATTATTTTTAATTAACAAATACATGTCAATAATTGTTATATCCACGTCACTAATAACTATTTCTAATTAAAATTAGGTTTACCTCGACACACATTAGTGAAAAATCACTAATCGAAACACTTTACCTCTATGAAGACACAATTTGCCTCTCTCCTCTCTCATTTTTTTCCTTTCTATCATAACCCTTAGAAAACACATCTCCATTCTCAGAAAAATCGATTTCTTCTTTATCCTTTCTTCGATGAATAAATTTTCCGTTGCTTTCATTTTTTTCATCAGGTGTTGAACGTTGAAAGCTTGAAGATGGTAGCTGGTTCTAGAGTGACGAAGATTAATGTTCAAAGGATCCTTAATCAGGTTGGTTCATATCGCATGATTCTTACTCCTTTTGTATATGTTCCCTTATTCTTCATTGTTCATTGTTTATGGTAGACTGATAGGACTTGGCTGCCTTGTTTGAATTCTTGCTTGGTAAGTTGATTTCTAGATATCGTAAAGGGTTGCCGCCGACGTCATCTTCACGAAATTGGATGCTTCCAATTCAGTAGTTGGAAACACGATGATCAGATAGTGAAGAACATGAGAATCACTACTCTCTCTCTCTCTCTCTCTCTCTCTCTCTCAATAAGTCAATTCAGACAAGGTTTTCTCTCTCAATAAGTCAATTCAGACAAGGTTTCTTTTACAATTTTGGCTCCTTTTGTGAATGCTTATATGTGTGTCTGAAGTTCTTGAGAAAGTTTATGACTTTAGTTATGTATCAACCAACTGCTTATAGGAAAGAAGTAGAGCATGTGTGTTTACTCAAAGCAAAACATAGTGTCTGAGAAGAAAGAAAAAGATTTGCTTGACAATCTTTATGTTGAGGTCAAAATCGGAAAAACCCTAGGTTACTAGCGGAAAGAAACCCTAGGTTGCTCGCAGAAAAACCCTAGGTTACTCGCGGACAAGCCCTAGGTTACTCACGGAAAAATCCTAGGTTACTCGCGAAAAAACTCTGGATTATTCGCGGAGTTGGCCGTACCGCCCAGCTCGCCAATACGGCGAGTTGGACGATACTATCCAATTCGCCAAGATGGTAAGTTGATATGTCATGGATTTTACCCATTTTCAACCCTGATTTATATATGTTTTTGGAAACAAAAGGATACTTCTAGTGTCTTTTTAGAGCTTTTACAAGTTCAGGTACTCATTGGTGTAAACCAGCCATTATGGAGCTAAAATGAAGACTTTATGAAGATATGAGCAAAACAATGTTAAAGATATCGACCGATGCACGTGGAGAACAATCGACCGATGAAACATTACCCGTACCGATCGATTGAAGACATTCACCATCGATCGATACAGAAGTCTTCCAAGTGATTAAATAAAGATTAGAAGCCCTAATGGCTTCACAAGAGTCTTAATAATTACACTTTAAGTCCCTGGCCGCCTGTTAGGCTTTATTATGAGGTTTTGTACTAGTTTAGACAGACTTCTCTAGAGAGATCTTTTTAGACCTAATTTGGAGAGAGGCATCTAGCTACACTTTGAGAAGAGCTTAGGAGTAGAGAGAGATCTGAACTACAAATCCAGAGAAGATCTTGAACTCTTTTGCTTTACTTATTTCTTTACTGTTTTTCTTGCTATTACTATCTTTAAAGCATTATTCAAACCCTTATGACTTTGTCTCTCATGAATATGTTTGAGTAGTCTCTCTTGTTAGATTTAGGTTTCTCATTAAGGTTGACTCATGCATTGAATAAACCATTACTAGGGTGTTTAAAATATAGTTCTTCATCTAGTCATCATAAATGCTAATGATAAGGATTGATCACCCTTATCTTTGATTTTAGGATCAATATGGACAAGTGAGAAGTTGGCAATTACCTGAAATCTAAGTAAATTTAGTGAAGACTAGAGAACCGTTCCAAACTTGTTATTATAACTCGCTGGAGTCAATATCGATCGACGAGGTAATCATCTTGTCGACCGATATGGCAAAGAGTCATTGATTGATGATTCGACTGAAAATTGATCGATACCTTCTCATGGTCATCGAACGATAGTTGTTGACCCAAGGCCAGTGTGAGTTAATCCTTTAGGTTTAAAACCTCAAAAAGTAAATCCTAAACTATGAACAATAAAAACCCTTTATAACCTGCATGTTTGTCATACCTGAGAAAATACCTAAGTCTAACTACCTTCTTTCCTCTTAGCGAATCAATCAATCAATCGAGCAATTACTTGCTCATCCTTTAAGTTACTGTTTAAGCCTTGCTGTCTAGCTTTATTTCGAAAACTAAATAATCTATTGTATAATCCTAGAGTCTCTGTGGATTCGATCCCTAAGTACTACAATAGAACCTCTTTTGATGAGAGTAATTCACTCCTTAGGGTAATTTGAGTGATATCAAATTTGGCGCCGTTGCCGGGGACTCTTTCTCATTACTATCAGATTTAGTTTAGAATATAGTCTAGATTTTATTTTTGTTTACTTATTTCCTTTTCCTCTTTCTCTGCTATCATAGGGAACAAGATGGAAAAGACAGATTTTGGCCTAGCATAGACCGATGACATAACACATACATCGAGCGATATGTCTAGCAAGGAATCGATCGACATCGTCCAAGCATCGATCGACACCACCCAGCCAGAAGTAGGTAAGTCTTTACTTACCAACCTAGCTAATGAGGAAGTAGTCCAAAACGAACCGTTAGGTCCGTTAAGCAATAAAAATAATAATTTGACAATTAAACAGGGGACTGCAATCCCTGTTGAACGCTATCCATCTTCAACTGAATATGAAGAAATGTTGCAAGACTACTTAGATCCCATAAAGACCTATTCCAATAGGTCAGCCATTAAGCTACCAGAGGATGATGCAAATAAGTCTATGCTTCATTTTGACTACATCCATCTGGTACAAAAGAACCCCTTCCGTGGTTCTGCCTCAGAACACCCCCACGAGCACATCGATTTTCTGGAAGAACTAACACTCGGTGATAATAATCGTTGTAGACTTTTCCCTTTCTCCTTAGGGAGAGAGGCCAGAAATTGGTTAAATCAGATACCAGCAGGATCTTTAACCTGCTGGAAAAAGGTCCGCAATGCGTTCATAAACCATTTTTGCGATGAATCTCGATATTGGGACACGAGACATAAACTCTCCACATTCCTTCAAGGCCCACGAGAATCGTTCAGAAACGCTTGGATTAGATTTAAGAACCACCAGCGAGATTGTACCCACCATGGTTATTCGGAACTAGAACTCCTTAAATTCTTTTACGGAGGTCTCGAGCTAGATTACCAGATCACGCTAGAATGCGAGTAACAGAAATTTTAGCTCCAGGAACCCTGAAGAAGAAAATCGTTTAATTGAAAACATAGCAATGGGTAAATCTTATGAAAATAAAGATAAAGAAAGAGAAGCTAGATAAAGGAAATTAAGAAATCCTTGGATCTACTTCATTCTTTGATAAAGGAAAAGAAACCTGATAAAATCCAAAGCGATAAGAATGTTCAGTCCATTGAGCAAACATTCCTTAGACATGGAAGCCCTCAGGAGCACATTTTTAACATAGATAGTTTTATCCAAAACTACGACACCCTCATTGGATCACACCGAGGAAGGGCCCAAGCCAGATTAAACCATGCTTTCACGGGAAACCAGAGGCTAAGCAATGACTTAGACACCAAGCTGAATGCTGCTTCTTGCGAAGTGTCAAAGAAACTTGACGCTTTGTATGAGCAAATTATAGGTCTAGAGAGCGATATCGCCAATTTTGCTACCGCTATCAAGAGGGAAGCATGACATCTACCGAGGAAGACTGATGCGAACCCGAGACGTCACGTAAGCGTTGTAATCTTAATAAATGGGAAACAGCTAACTCCGATCACTAGGAAAAACACTCATTCGGAAGGAAATGCTGAAATTCTAGAAACGGATAAACCCATTCCGAACCCCGTGCTTCACCGTTATTCGAAATCTGAACCCCCTCAGAACAAAGAAACGGACAAAAATTCTAAGGAAACTGAGGAGCAGGTGATCATTCTCGATGAAGAGGAATCTGTTGATGTCGATCGACACAGAAGTGACGATATCGATCGACAGACCCCCACGAATTCAAAAGAGAATTCAACACCCACTGGACCGACTATAGAACGGGTGTAGAACACTTTGCCTCCCTACCCTCCCAAATCTAATACTAAGCGCAACATAGACAATGAAATCTGTAGACGAGCCTTCGAACGAGTTAACGTGAAGATGCCACTTATTGACGCCCTCAGGATTTCATCAAAAATAAGACAGTATGTCAAGGGAATGACAACCAAGAGTTTTTCAACAGAGAAACGCAGTGTCTTGATGGTTTCTGCAGAGGTTAGCGCAATAATTCAGAGCGAAAGCCAAGAAAAGAGACCCAATCCTGGTAGTTTTGTTCTCAGATGCACAATTCGAGATCAGCTATTTCCGAGAGCACTCTGTGATCTAGGCTCTAGCGTAAATTTAATGCTACACTCTGTCGCAACATTCCTTGGGTACACTGAATTTACACCAGCCAACATCCAATTAGTCCTCGCCGATAGATCTGTTAGGATCCCAGAAGGAGTACTTGAAGATGTACCTGTAATGATCGATGGATGCATTGTCCCAACAGATTTTGTTGTGCTGCATTACAAGAACGAACCAAGGGATCTGATTCTTTTAGGTAGACCATTCCTTGCTACTGCAAACGCCATTACCGATAGATAAACAATCATCTTATGTAGATGAGATTGATGAGCTAATCCAAGAATCTTTTGAGAGATCGTGCTCGGATGATCATTTGGAAAATGAGCAAGTAGTACTTGCTCAGAGCGAAGTTTTCAGCATAGATAACAGAGCAGACGAGTGCGATCGCCTCATGGAGACTGGCCAAGGAACCTCAGGTCTCGAAACGAAAGGCGAAGATGAATCAAAGATCGCTATCGATCGATATCTAGATACTAATATCGAGCGACAACCGCCATCATTTGGAAATCTCACACAAGAAAAAGTACCAAATGTGGAGCTTAAGCCGTTACCTGCTGAGCTCAAGTATGCTTTTCTTATGGACAATTCCTATCCAGTGATAGTTAACGCAAATCTCACTAATGGGGAACTTGCTCTATTACTGAACAAAATTCGCAAGCATAGGAAAGCACTTGGATACTCTTTAGATGACATTCCAGGCATCTCTCCTGACCTTTGTATGCACCGGATCCATCTGGAGGACGAATCCAAGTCATCCATAGAGCATCAAAGACGACTAAACCCAAATCTCCAAGAAGTCGTTAAGAAGGAAATCATCAAACTGCTTGATGCAGGGATAATCGATCCAATTTTTGATAGCAACTGGGTAAGCCCGGTCCACGTTGTACCCAAAAAGGGAGGTATTACAGTCGTTAAGAACGGAAAAGATGAGCTAATTCCGACAAGGACTGTGACCAGACACCGAATGTATATCGATTATAGGAAGCTGAACTCTGCAACCCGGAAAGATCACTTTCCTCTACCTTTTATTGACCAAATGTTGGAAAGATTAGCCAATCACCAATACTTTTGTTTTCTTGATGGATATTCCGGATTCTTCCAAATCCCGATACATCCGGATGATCAAGAAAAGACAACGTTCACATGCCCCTATGGAACCTTCGCATATCGAAGGATGCCATTTGGTCTGTGTAATGCGCCAGCTTCTTTCCAGCGCTGCATGATGTCAACCTTCACTGATATGATAGAAAACTTCATGGAAGTATTCATGGATGATTTCTCAGTTTATGGATCGAGTTTTAAAGATTGTCTCGACAACCTATGCAAGGTCTTGGAGAGATGTGAGGAAAAGAACCTAGTCCTAAACTAGGAAAAATTCTATTTCATGGTTAATGACGGAATCGTACTCGGACACAAAGTGTCCGCAGCTGGAATTAAGAAAACAGAGAAAAGATAGAGGTGATGACGAGTCTACCACCCCTGACTAACATAAGGGACATCAGGAGCTTTCTAGGACATGCTGGATTTTATAGGAGATTTATAGAGGATTTTAGCAAGATAGCCAGACCCCTGACTATCCTTCTTTGTAAGGACACTATATTTGATTTTACACCAGAATGCCAACAAGCATTTGAAAAGATCAAGAAAGCGCTGATAACTGCCCCCGTCGTACAAGCACCTGACTGAAATCTCCCATTCGAAATTATGTGCGATGCGAGTGACTTCGCTGTAGGAGCGGTTTTAGGGCAATGAAAAGATAATAGGCTACGTGCTATCTACTATGCCAGCCGAACTCTGGACGAAGCTCAGAGAAACTATGGAACAACTGAGAAAGAACTACTTGCAGTAGTATACGCTTTCGAAAAATTCCGTAATTATCTAGTGGGCTCAAAGGTCATTGTTCACACCGATCATGCAGCTATTAAATATCTTATGCAAAAGAAAGATGCGAAACCACGGCTTATTCGATGGATACTCCTTCTCCAGGAATTCGATATGGAAATAAAAGATAAGAGAGGAGTTGACAATGGTGTTGCAGATCATCTTTCCTGGATAAGAGTAGACGAAGAAGTCCCTATTAATGATTTCATACCGACTGAAAATGTGTACTTCACGGATTCATCACTTATCGGTCAGATACAACTCTCATCCGAACTTGTATCGGCCGTTGATACAAAAAGCATTAACTTCGGAGATAAGATGTCGATTGATGAACAATAAAGTCAATCGATCGAGACTAGTGATACCATGTCGATCGATGGAACTGTCGATATTGACCTACGGAACGTCTCATTTAAGATCACAATCAATACGACCCCAACTATGGCATGCCAAGCAATCGAATATAAACATAATATCTCCAGAATGGAGACATTACGCACGAAACGCACGCTATGGATAAGCGATTTAGCGAATGACCTTGGTACGCTGACATAGTGAACTATCTTGCCGCAAACGTCGAACCTGAAAAACTTAAAAAGCTAAGATCCTTTAGGGATAAGCGAGAGCCGGTATATGATCTTGGTGGGAACTATTTCAACTCGATCTGAAGCTATATCGATCGGTACTCCTATAGAGTAATCGATCGACGGCAACAAATATCGTCTGATATGGCGATCATACCATCGGTCGATATTGTCGGCTGTCAGATCAATGGACGAGTCCAATAGCAACAGCTAATAGACTTATCTAAGAGTTGAAGCTCTTTAATATCATGCATGCAACTTGTTAGGCATCTATAGCATTATAATCCTGATTACCTGAATAGGATNTTACCTTGTTCATCTTGTTTACTGTTTTCTAGTTTACTAATTTATTTACTGCATTATTACCTATTAGCCTAGCTTAATCACATAACTAATAGATTTATTAGGTTCTCTAGCTCCCTGTGGATTCGATCCATTAGTACTACAATTGAACCTCTTATTTGAGAGAGTAATTCACTCCTTAGGGTAATTTGAGTGATATCAAATTTGACGCCGTTGCCAGGGAGCTTTGATCGCCATTAGATCTTGTTTAATTAGATTTAGTCTAGGTTTTGTTACTGTTTTAAAATACTGATAAATATTTTCTTCTTTTTCAGGTACATACATCTCAGTACCAGGAAAAATGAAGAGAGGATTTCTAGTTCCTTCAGGGAAGGAGCCTGCTGGTTCACGCTTATCGATCGACACCCTCCAAGCAGAATCAATCGACAGCGTACACCAGACATCGATCGATAAGGCACACCATCAATCGATCGACAAAGCCTCGCTGGGAGCAGGTAAGTTTTCTGTTAACACATATGTTACTCAGGAAGTAGTCCAAATGGAACCAATAGGTAAAATAAGAAATGCAATAAGCCTAAATAAAAATAAACATGGGACCAAAATCCCTGTTACAATCCATTCCGCCTTGAATAAAGGTGAAGAAAAAAATTGCCTTTGCAAAACTACAACACCCTTGTTCCCCTGAAATCGATCGACACGGCTCACAACGCGTCGACCGATACTCCCGACCCGAAATTGATCAACACAGTACATCCCGTGTTGATTGATACTGTTGTCCTGAAATCGATCGACACAGCTAATCGCACGTCGACCGATACTATTCTTCCAAGATCGACCGACACTGTTTGCGGACAGGAAGAAAATTTTGACTCTAAGCTGAAACTTCAGTACATCCCTATTATAAGTCAGCGTCTCTTTCATGGTTATCATGACGAGCCACCAACATATCATATTCATATGTTTGAAGAACTAATCTGGTCTATCTTTAATGAAGTTCCTAAAGACTACCACTTCTGCAAACTCTTTCCATTCACTCTTGCTGGAGAAACAAGACGTTGGTTCAAAGAGTTGCTACTAGAGTCCCGCAAAACTTGGATTGATATCATTGAAGCCTTCTTCAAAAGATTTCTCTATGACACTCCAGACAATCTAAAGATGGAGTCAACGACGATATATGTGGTGGAGAATGATACTGGTAATATAACGTCTACATCGGCTGACACGATAACTTCTACATCGACCGATGCCATGATCTTTCTATCGAACGATATCGTTCACCCTTCATCGATCGATACCATGACTTCATCATCGCTCGACACTGTTCACCGAGACACTGTTCATCATGGTAATGTTCATCCGACGACCGACACCACTTGTGTGGAGGCAGAAAAGGTTGACGAGCTTATACTTAAGATCGATAAGAAGGGTATCTGGCGAGACAAAGGAGGTCGTCCTTGCAACATTAAGGACAATTGATTAATGGAGAAGAAGCAATAATTCCTGATGTGATTTCTTTTCCAAAAATGGATACCTTTGATCTAAGTAGCCAGTGGTATGATTGGGGAAGCGAGGAGCCTTTCCAAGGTCTTCCTTATGAGGACCCCAGAGATCATATCAAGATACTTGAGGAGGTCGTTTCAGCAACCATACCTAAATTAATATCTGCAGACCACGTTCTCTGCAAGATCTTCTCCTATTGACTATCTGGAGATGCGTTTAGCTGGTTCAGTAAGCTGCAGCCAAAATCTCTAACCTGCTGGGAGGACATCAAAGGTGCCTTCCTAGGTCAATTTTTCAGAAAAGCTGCAGCAAACCTGGAGATTGAGATGAGATCTATGCTGGAATATATGGTGAAGGATGATGAACAAGATGAATCTGGAGAACTGAGCAGAGTAGAAGGAGCTGATATTAACGATCCGTCCTCCACTTCGATCGACACTAGTACCTTAGCATCGATCGACAATACGATTGCAGCATCGATCATCAGCGCCACCTCATCTTCACTCGACATCAGCACCTCTGAACTGATCGACACAGACTTTTGTCATCGATCGATACCATTTGAAATCCCTGAAAATTCAAGTTGTGTACATGACGTTGCAAACTCGAGACAGGAGAGCATCGATGAATCAAGCTGTGATCTTACCTCAGATGTCGACAAAGTCACCCTGAAAGACTCCTTGGAGCTGGAGGAATTGTTTGAGGATATGGATCAGAACTTGAAGCATAAGCCTGATAACAATCAGCACCCTTCGGGAAAAAGTCTGGAAATTTCCCTAAAGGCTGACGACATCGATCGATATAACCTGATGTGATCGATCGACACCCACCCTACGACATCGATCGACAGTCACCGTCTAACATCGATCTACATTCACTCGACTGCATCGTTCGACACCCACCCGATTGTATCGATCGACGACCATGGTTGGATGAACTGCCAGGATACATAGTCAAGCTGGAACCAGTTGAGGAGATAGTGCATAATTCTGAAGCCTCACACACTACAGCCCCTAAACATCAGAGATCACCTATTTGGACAGAAGAAGCTGATGGGTTTTACAAAAGAGTGAAAAGGATACATGATCCTGTTAAGATTATGGTTCCAAATGTGGTGTTTGAAGCTGAATCTCCTATCCCACCAGATAAAAGTATGGAGTTAAGCTCCTATAGTGGAGTATTAGATGATCATCAGCACGTAAAAGTTTCACAGAGAGGGTTGAGATTTAGAGATGAAGTCGATAAATCCCTAGCAGAAGAAGCATTGATCGACACTACCATTGGTACATCGATCGACAGCAGACACGAATCAGAGCAGAATGAGTATGAAGTGTGTGGAAATATTTTTGATTGAGATACCACCACGCATTCAGACAAGTCTGGGGGAAAGAAGATGATGAATTGGAAGAAGATAAAAAGAATCAATGGAGGTTCTCCATTATCATTGATTTTTCACTTCTCAGATGATGTCAGGAAATCCAAAGTGAGATTACACAAGTCTGTGGGAAAGAAGGGAAGAAATTGGAAGAAGCGGAAACGAACCAAAGGAGGTTCTCAGTTACCATTGACTCCTTACTTTTCAGATAGTATCGGAAAATCAAGAGTGTGCAGCAGATGCTTCTCAGATCCATATGCAAAACTTAAAGCATCCTTATTGCTGAGATGATAGAAAAAGGAGAAGAGTCTATGGAGGAGGCTTTCACACAAGAATTATAAAGCTTTAAATAGTAGATATTGAGACTTGAAATGGAGCAAGTTCTCATTCTCATCCGGACTGAATCAGATCTCCAGAAGTCAAGCTAACGACTACAAACAAGCGCTGAGTGGGAGGCAACCCATTGTTAGGTAATTTTAAATCTGGTTTTATTTTCATTTATTACTGATATTTTGTTTTCTAAGGATTTCAGGTAAAAAAAAAAAAAACTGATGAACAGTAACAGTGGTACTATAGCAACGCACTGTAGCATGAAAATCGAGCGACACTGTAGCAAGTACATCGATCGACACTGTAGCAACAAAATCGATCGACATTGTACTGGAAAATTTGGAAGTACTATAGAAGGATTACTGTAGCAGCGTACTGTAGCAGAACACTGTTCATCCAAAAAAAAATTGGTTTTATTAGTTCTCTATTACTAACTTTTAGACTATTAGTGTTTTATTTATATCAGGTAAAAGGAAAAGATAAAGAGGAAGATGAGTTCTATGCCAGCTATCGAAAGACAACCGGCCGGTGTCACTCGACAGATCATCACAAGTAGTGAACGCCACTTAACTGTGTTGATCAATACTCACATCAAAGCAGGTATACAGTTTTTCTTTGTTAAATATTTTCCTTCTGGTTTATTTTCCCACCAATCTTAGGCTGTATAACATTGATCACAGTGTTATTTAAGTCTAGGGGAGGTTCTACTGATATTGTGTGTTTAGTTAGATATTTAGAAAAGCAGACCCGAGTAGACGATTGCCATGATAATGGACCGACGGGAACCGTCGATATTGATCGACAGTTCATCACTTCCAGCGACCGATGGTAACCCATTTTATTGATCGACACTTAATCCGGTCAAGTATATCGTTCTTACTTGTTAAAATTCGTACTTCTGCTATATGATTTTCATCTTACCACCGACTGTGTTACACTGAGGATAGTGTAATTTAAGTCTGGGGGATTACTAACGTTTATCTACTTTATGAGTCTTATTTAAACTATTTTCAAAAAGTTTTTATTGAGTGAAGAAGGGGATGATGATCTATTTTGATTTATTACTTGTCATCGTACAACTCTTTAGACCAGTCTTAGATTTACTAGAGATACTAAAGGGGATCAACGTGTCAACTATGTTTGCACTTGCTGAGAATGTTTGAAGGAACCAAAGCTGACCTCCAACCTAATATTGACTTGATTTGCTTATCTTGGGGCTTGGTATACAAGGGATCGGAATCCTCCTACAAGTTTGGAAGGTGAAAGTCTTGATAATTTTGGTTTCTTTCTCTCCTTCCTTTGGCATCCCCAAAAAGAGAAAAATAAAAGATTGAGACACTTCACATCGATCGATATGAATGCATGTCGATCGATGGGAGACACTTCACATCGATCGATATGAATGCCAGAACGTGGGCTGACTATATTTTATGACCGACTGAAGCCCAGAAGATACCACAAAGTTACCAAAATACCCTTGACGACTTGAAACCCTATTTATGTTATTTGCAAGCCATTGTTGACGGCTACGCTTTCTTTTTCATCTTTTGTTTCATTGCTCTTAGTGAGGAGAGAGGGAGGAACTGCTATCAGAGTCCTCCTGGAACTCCATTGGTTTTGGTTTTATATTATTTATGTTCTTCTTCTATTCATCCATGATTTATGTGACAATCTTCATGTCTGAATAGATCCACCTGTTGGATTTAGGGTTCAGATAGGTTGTGGGATTATCCCCAACTATAGATTGCTAAGTTGTGATATTCATTGTCATGATGAACCCTAATGCTTGATTCTAGAGTCATGAACTAGAACCATGAACATGATGGCATTAATTCATTAATCATCATTCTGATATCATCATGTATAAGCTAAGATCCTCTAGGGATAAGTGAGAGCCGGTCTATGATCTTGGTGGGAACTATTTCAACTCGATCTGAAGCTATATCGATTGATACTCCAATAGAGTAATCGATCGACGGCAACAAATATCGTCTGATATGGCGATCATACCATCGGTCGATATTGTCGGCTGTCAGATCAATGGACGAGTCCAATAGCAACAGCTAATAGACTTATCTAAGAGTTGAAGCTCTTTAATATCATGCATGCAACTTGTTAGGCATCTATAGCATTATAATCCTGATTACCTGAATAGGATNTTACCTTGTTCATCTTGTTTACTGTTTTCTAGTTTACTAATTTATTTACTGCATTATTACCTATTAGCCTAGCTTAATCACATAACTAATAGATTTATTAGGTTCTCTAGCTCCCTGTGGATTCGATCCATTAGTACTACAATTGAACCTCTTATTTGAGAGAGTAATTCACTCCTTAGGGTAATTTGAGTGATATCAATGTTTCTCGAAAATTTGCGGAAACACTGTTATCCCCATCCGTCGTGTCGATTTACTAAATTCATCGCCCGTTACTTATGCGAAAAATCCTTCGTATAGTCAAGATCATGTCATAACGAAGTAATTTTCGAAAGTAAACGTAACATATTTTACGAAAAAGTACTTTCCTTATAGCAAAAACCAAGCTATACGATCCGACACTAGACAACCAATCTAAACTTTGTTTCATCGCACCACGATCTGAAAGATCTCATTCTTTAGCCATGCGGTTCATGAGCTTCCACTCTCATTCCTCTCGATTGCATCCGAGAATGAAAAGCTTCTTAGGCTCTGTCTCCCTCGGGTAAAAAAGAATGAACAAAGGAAAGATTATACGAAACTTTCATCGTATAAATCAAACCGAAAACGGAAAAAAAATTTCTACGACCACGGACATACTTGGCAAATAAATTTCGACAAACGCTACTTGGCCCTTGTCCGATCACGTTTCACTTCGATGCCGAGCTAGGTTACAGAACCCCCTTTAAGGGCGATAAAAACTGACTCAACCTTACTTATAGCACGAAGTTGTCATGGTCTAATCCTTTACCAACTACGTCCTTGGCTATGCGGTTGAATACAACCCTCACGCCAAGCAAAAACATTCAATGGAATATGTTAACTTGTTGAAAATCGACTAACTCTACATTCTCAGAGTTCACTCTATTTCTGAAGCGAGTTTCCTACAAAATCCGACGTGTAAGAAAACACTCATTACAAAGCTTCTGAAGCCGTACGAGTTATCCTTAAAATATATGAAAAAGATCTCGGAAGGTCAACACTTCACAAAGCACTGAAATTAAAGACGCTTTGTTTCGGGGACAAATTTACGCGACCCCTCAGTCCTAATTGCTCTAGCATGAATCAAACTACTTAACATCCAAACAAGAACAGAAGTTTTGGCTGCGAATGTTCGCAAGCAAATCAAAGTGTTCCTACAAAGCAGGGTTAAGACAAAACCCTTGCAACACCGCGTAACATCTTCAAACCCGCGAACGTTTTCGAACACAAAACGCGACATATGAAAGAAAAACCAATCTTTGGCATTGTGAGACGTCGCAGACGCCTGAAGAACAGTTTTTCGACAAAAATACCTTCCTCGATAAAATCACTTTCTTGGAAGACCCATCAGTCCATCCGCGACTAAGATACGTATCCTTCGCGAAGGTCCAAGAAACGGTAACATCTACCACCTAAGTTTGTTACTGATCACAATAAACTCGCAACAGTCCTGAACAAACTTAAGTTATCTCGCAGAGATAGCTCTCATACACCCGACAAAAGGATAATAGCGCTATAAAGAAATCCAAATTTTGGTCAGCACCTTCAGGGATGCTTAATTCAGACCAGACAAGTTGTATAAGCCGAGAACCTATCGCAGACTTTAAATCGGAACAGAATCAGGTTAAAATCGCAACAGCCAAAACGAACGCCGATTAGTCATCGCAAAGCCTTAAGACCGAAAGTAAACCTAGGTCTTACAGTAAACCTAGAAAACTGGTCTCTAACGTCTCAAGGCATGAAATGAGATCATAAAGGCATGTCTCTTTGTCCATATCTAAACGCTCACGAGATTCTACACATCTTAAAACGAACAAACGAATAGGGTGATCTACAAAAAGAGTTAGGTTATGAGATGACAAATCATATTCTTCCCTCCACATTCATACGAATACAAACTAGCTCTTAAAACGCAAAAAAAAAACAATCTAAAAAAAAAACGGCCGCAAAGCGGCACGGACTTGAAGCTACATATGGCCAGTCCAAAAATATGATGGCCACACTTGGTCGAAGCAAATAGCCTACGAGGCAAGTCTCGAGGCTGATACAAAACACCATCGACATCGTCATGTTCGATAATCTCTACGTGTAACTAGACTGTAAAGGTCTCATTGGAAAACTGGTCATACGAACCTTAACTCGGAGACGAACTACGAAAGGCTTAATCCCTTCCAGAGGGTACGTAGGCAGCCTTCACTAGGCGTAGCCCCAATCCTACCGCTTTCCATTAAAATGATAGTGGGAAGAACACTTTCAACAGAACTTTTCAACCATAATTTCCGCCTAACTTTTCAACCATAAATTCCGCCTAACTTGCCTAACTTACCTAAAATTGTCTAATCACACGCTCAAACCTCATGCTAGAAGCTCAACGTTCTAACGAGCTGGGCGGCTAACTGTTGGGGTCAAAATCGGTCACGACGGAATCAACGGCTAAAAGTCCCGGAAAAAGCGTACAAGGAACTATAGACTTTCTATGGAGATACGAAGTTACAGAAAACTCGTAACAAAGTATGAAATAATAAAAAAAGACATCAACGTCTACGATTACTTCTCCTTATATTCTCCGAAAGGATCTTGGGTCGAGAAAACGAGAAAATAGCGAAACCAAACAACCGTCCAGCTCGCCAACATGCAATCTGAACCAAACATCCATGCTCCTCGACTCGATCTTACTCTGAACTTTGATCGGAACATCTCTCGTTTCGTCTCGATCCGTCTTATCGTTGGAGTTTTACGATAAAAACCGTAAAAGGCTTGTTTTCTCGTACAACCTCGAGTAAATCGTATAAAACAGCAACGGTTAAACGAAACACTAGACATTGCCAAACAATATGATTAACTCGAGATATTTTATAAAAAACCCGCTAAAGACTTGTCTTCTCGTCAAACCTCGAGGAAATCGTATAAAACGTAAACGGTTAAACGAAACACCGGGCATTGCCAAACTATACGATTAACTCGAGATATTTTATTAAAATGGCATCGTATCATGGAACGATCTCGTCCAAAGTCGCAAAACAGCTAAATTGCAAAATGGCTCGGAAAGTCCTAAAACGCGATAAAGGCCCATTCACGACTTTAGACAAGAAAGGCCAAAGCATACTGACAATTTACCCATTATTCGAAGGAATGGATAAATGTCAAGTTTGAAGACAAAATAAAAGTTTTCCGAAGAAAAATGGAAAGATCGAGATAAATGGAAGACTTCCGTTAAGCGCGAATCGGGGCGGAAAAGGATTGGCCAACCGCCTAGAGAAGGAGTATCTAAGAATAAAGTCGAAGTCAAGAGGAGGGAGAACTTTTAAAACCTTTCTAAACTTAGAACTCTCTGCACTTAGAAACTTAGGCTTTATTCTCGACAAGTTCGGTTTCTATTACTGGCACTCAATTACTAGACGAATTTGCCCAGGCAGTTCAATTGAACTACGTTCGGCTTGATCCACGAATACGTAGGCAGCCTTTCGTAAGGTTCAGTCCGAAATCAATCAAACCCTTTTTTCTTATTTTTTTTTTGTCTTTTGTTATCGAGCTGCGACTCAACTAGGTTTAGGGTTTTATGTTGCTAGAACTAGGTAGCTCGCTGACGGCCCTTGCGGCCAAAGCTTTTATAATATCTTGTAATGATCGCAATGCTCTTACGCGAATTCAAAATAAGATCTACTTTCTTTATAAATTTGTTTTATCATGTTTTTCATATTTTCTGCGTTTATTTGTTTACTCGTCGTTGGCTCTCACAGAGATCTGAGACCTCTAGAAAATTAGGGTTTTCCTAAGTTCTTATTTTACGGAAAATCGACAGTGTGAATTTCGGTTCTCAGACTTTATACTTCTCAATACCAAATGAGAGGCATTTTGGCTATCTCTGTAGGTGAACCTCTGAGTGTGCCCTTTGTGTGTTTACAAACATAGAATGAACACTTGGAAGTACTCCAAAGCTATGCCCAAGCTATTCTCATTTGATACGGTCACGCAACACATGAAAGATGGTAAAAATTGACTTACAAAGGTCTGAAAGGCACTCTCTTTAAGTCTTTTCTTCTTTGTGTGTTGATTGAACATATAACTCTTGTTAGTTACTAATTTCAGGCAACCTAAGAGAACGGTACTCACGATGAGGTTGCTTAATTTATTTACCAGGCCTTGGATGTCAATGGCAACGGGTCTTGACTAGGTATCCAATGATTCATCAAGGGCTCTTTAGTCATTAAGTTGCTTTAATGTGATATATCTTGTGTGTGTTCCTCAGGTCAGATTTAGAGTTGGTCTTGGTGGTGATCTTCAAAAGTGTTTTCTCCGCTACTGAGAGCTCTGAAGCGGAAACAAGTGATTACAAGGAGATGGAGGATGCACTTCTCAACGCTGTCTCTTTCTCAAAATCCACCGTTGATGGCTCTAATAAAGGAAAGCCTTTTGAGGATTTCAGAATCTGGTGCTCACACGTTCCTAATTGATATTTTTATCTATGTTTGCTGATATGCAGTGCAAAGACATGTTCTTGCTTCAGACGATGCTGCCTGATATCACTCAAATGTTTAACCCTAAGGAGTGAATTACTCTCTCAAATAAGATGTTCAATTGTAGTATTTTTAGGGTTCGAATTCACGGGGAGCTAGGGAACCTAAAAGATCTAATAGTTATATGATTAAGCTAGGCTGATAGGTATTAATGCAGTAAATAAATAAAGTAAACTTGAAAGCAATAAACAAGATGAACAAGGCAATTGTTCAGTTTGGCAAGGATTTGTTGGATGGAAGGATGGTAGCTAGATCTAGGGTTTCTATTCAGGTAATCAGGATTATAATACTATAGATGCCTAACAAGTTGCATGCATGATATATAAGAACTTCAATTCTTAGACAAATCTATAGCTATCGCTAGTTAGACTCGTCCATTGATCTGAATGCCGACAGTATCGACCGATGTTGCTATTGCAGTGTCGGTCGATATGTGTTGCCGTCGATCGATGACTCTATAGGAGTATCGATCGGTATAGCATCGGATCGAATCGAAACAGTGTTCACTAAGATCATAGACCGGCTATCGCTGGTGCCTAAAATTTGAGCTTGTACAGGATGATATCAAGATGAAGATTAATAAAATAAACTATTCCAGTTCATGGTTCTAGTTCATGACTCTAGAAACAAGCATTAAAAACATCCTAACAATGAATATCACAACTTGCAATCTATAGTTGGGGCTAATCCCACAACTTATCTGAACCCTAAATCCAACAGGTGGATCTATTCAGACATGAAGATTGTCACATAATTCATAGATGAATAGATAAGAAATTGCAATAGATATAAAACCAAAACCAATGGAGTTCCAGGAGGACTCTGATAGGAGTTCCTCCCTTTTCTCCTAAATAAGAACAACAATAGAAAAGAACTTAGAAAAGCTTTGATAGCATGTAACCGTCAACAATGGCTTATAAATATCATAACTAGGGTTTATGGTCGTCAAGGGTATTTTGGTAACTTGTGGGCTTCAGTCGGTTATGAAATATAGTCAGCCCACGTTATGGCATTCATATCTACCGATATGAAGTGTCTCCCATCGATCGACATGTACATATCTTCTCAACAGCCTTCTCTCGCGAGGCAGATTGACCACTCTTCAGTAAAACGGGCATAACTTCTGATCTAACCGTTGGATTGACCTCAAACCGGTGGAATTGGAAAGCTAACTCAAATATCTAGCTTGTGTCAATCAATGGGCTAAATCGCACCATGATAAGGTCTCCATCCATATCTAAACATCTGACGCGTCTGCGCAGTTCTGCACTTAAGAGCTCCAAAAGACACCAAAATCACCATATTTCTCCAGGACGTACCTGAACCTGTAAATACTCTAAATAGGCTCCAAAATATATATAATTATCATAAAAACATATCAATACCATGACTAAAAGTGGGTCAAAATCATGGTATATAACCTCCCCCAGACTTAACCTTTTGCTTGTCTTCAAGCAAACTTTAAGTTAGTCTTTGAAAGAAGTTTAAAAACAGCAGAGACTCAATCAAAATCTCAACTTTAAAATCAGCACCTCTTACTTTGTTGCAAGCCACATCTCATATCTATCAACTACAGAAGTACATTATAGCATATCCTAGCTTAGCAACCAAATACATCTAACCAATCAACTTAAACATTCCTTGTCTGTCTATCCCTTCTACTGACTTCATTTATGCATAAAAATAAAGGTGTAGGCTTTACCTTGGGAGTATCGATCAAGGAACACTTGGATTCAACTCAAACAAGTTTCAGGCATTCTCATCCTGGTTCCCTTTCTCTCTTTAGCTCCCTTCTCTGAATCCCAATTCTTTTTTTTTTTTTTTTTATATCAATCCCAATGAACAACTAATGTTCATCTTATTGATCTTTCTACTTTTTGTAGCTCTTTTGACAGAGTGTAGGCGAATAGTGGGGTCATAGGTAATGTACCTCTCCCTCGCTTCCACAATGTGTGATCATCCCTTTGATTTAGAATAGTGGGGTTATGGGTAATGTACCTCTCCCTCTGTTTCTCAGGAAATCATCTCAATCTTTTATTTTCTGGGGATGCCAAAGGAAGGAGAGATGGAAACCAAACATTTTGAGACTTTTATCTTCCAGACTTGCATGAGGATTCCGATCCCTTGTATACCAAGCCTCAAGACAAGCGATAAATGTCAGGTTAGGTTGGAAATCAGCCTTGGTTCTTCCAGACAATCATGAAAGTGTTGTCATAGGTGATCGGTGATCCACTTTAGCATCTATAGTATTTTCTGCAATCAACAAATCTGAGAATGGTGCTAAAGAGTGGTAAGATAAAAAGTAAGACTTTGAAATTTTTTCCTTTTCTTGACTCAATAAAACCAATTTTTGAAATTTTTTAATAAGATCAAAAAGAGGTAAAGTAGCATCAGTAATTCCACTCCCCCAGACTTAAATCATACACTGTCCTCAGTGTATAACTAGTCGGAGTTAGAGCATAAAAAACAATAATTGTGTAACTGATATCGAAAATGTGAACGATATACCTGACCGATATGGATATGGATCGATGGTGAGTCGCCATCGTTGATCGATGCGTGTATGTATGTGTCGAGCGATATCGACTGGTTCGTATCGATCGATTAGCGTGGTAATCATCTACTTGGGTCTGCTTTTCTAAATAGCTAACTAAACACACAATATTAATAGAACCTCCCCCAGACTTAAATAACACTTTGACCAATGTTATACAGCCTAAGATTGGTGGGACAATAAACCATAAGGAAGATATTTAACAAGGTTTCGCGAGTATACCTGCCATTGATGTGAGTATCGATCAACACAGTTAAGTGGTGATCGATACTTGTGATGCTCTGTTGAGCGACATTGATCAAGTGTCGGTCGATAATGGTGCAGAACTCGTCCATTCTTAGGTAAACTCATCTTTCTTGGGTACGTTCTTGTCACCTAACAAAACTAAAACACTAATATTCTTAAAGTTAGTAATAGATAACTAATAAAACAAATTAATTATATATATATATATATATATATATATATATATTTTTAAATGCATAGTGATCTTGCTACAGTGACTCTGCTACAGTATCGGTCGATTTTCTGCTACAGTATCGCTTGATTGCTACAGTGCAGTGCTACAGTACCTGAAATCCTTAGAAAAAAAATATCAGTAATAAATGAAAATAAAACCATATTTAAAATTACCTAACAGTGAGTTGCCTCCCACTCAGCGCTTATTTTTAGTCATTAGCTTGACTTCTGGAGATCTGATTCAGTTTGGATGAGAATGAGAACTTGCTCCAATTCAAGTCTCATTGTTCAATCTCTAAGCTTTATCATTCTTGTGTGAAAGCCTCCTCCATAGAATTTTCTCCTTTGTCTATCATCTCAGCACTAAGGAGTGCTTTAAGCTTTGCATATGGATGTGAGAAGCATCTGCTGCGCACTCTTGATTTTCTGATACTATCTGAAAAGTAAGGAGTCAATGGTAACTGAGAACCTCCTTTGGTTCGTTTCCGCTTCTTCCAATTTCTCTCCTTCTTTCCCACAGACTTGTGTAATCTCACTTTGGTTTTGACATCATCTGAGAAGTGAAAAATCAATGATAACTGAGAACCTCCATTGATTCTTTTTCTCTTCTTCCAATTCATCATCTTCTTTCCCCCAGACTTGTCTGAATGCGTGGTGGTATCTCCATAAAAAATAGTTCCACACACTTCATACTCATTCTGCTCTGATTCGCGTCTGGTGTCGATCGATGAACTAGTGGTAGTGTCGATCGATGGTGGATTAATCATGTCGATTGATGGTGTCTGGTCAGTGTCGATCGATGCTTCTTTTGCTAGGGTTTTATCATCTTCATTCTTTAGTCTCAATCCTATATGTGAAGCTTCTACGTGTTGATGATCATCCAATACCTCTATGTAAGAATTCAGTTGTAGACCTTTATCTGGTGGAATAGGAGATTCAGCCTCAAACACCGCATTTGGAACCATAATCTTAACATGATCATGTATCCTTTTTACTCTTTTGTGAAACCAATCAGCTTCTTCTTTCCAAATAGGTGGTCTCTGATGTTTAGGGACAGTAATGTGTGAGGCTTCAGAATTATGCACTATCTCCTCAACTGGTTCCATTTTGACTATGTATCCTGGCAGTTCATCCAACCATGGTTTTCGATCGATACAATCGGGTGGGTGTCGATCGATGCAGTCGGATGTATGTAGATCGATGATGTATGGCGACTGTCGATCGATGTCGTAAGGTGGATGTATATCGATGATGCAGGGAGGGTATCGATCGATCTCATCAGGTTGGTGTCGGTCGATGCTAGCCCTTGATGAAGTCTCTCCATCTTTCCTCTTAGCATTCTGTTTGTCATCAAACTTTTGCTCCAAATTCTGATCTATATCCTCAAGCCATTCCTTCATCTCCAAGAAGTCTTCTATAGTAAGTTCTTTACTTGAATCCAAATCTCCAAGATCTTCTCCATTCTCTATGGAAGGAGAAGAACTTGATACATCAATGCGCTTCTGTGTCGAGTCTGCAGTGTCCTGAGGACAATTCGAACTTTCAAGGATTTCAAGTGGTATCGATCGATGACGAAAGTCTATATCGGTCGATTCTGAGATGCTGGTGTCGATCGATGAGGTGGTGGTGATGATCGATGCTTCAGTCGTACTGTCGAGCGATGCTAAGGAACTGGTGTCGATCGATGTGGAGGTCGGATCTTTAATATCAGCTTCTTCTACTCTGCTCAGTTCTCCATACTCATCTTGTTCCTCATCCTCCACCATATATTCCAGCATAGAACTCATCTCAATCTCCAAATTTGCTGAAAAAGTGCTGAAAAATTTACCTAGGAATGCGTCTTTGATGTCCTCCCAGCAGGTTAAAGATCTTGGCTGCAGCTGACTGAACCAGCTAAACGCATCTCCGGATAGTGAATAGGGGAAGATCTTGCAGAGAATGTGGTTTGCGGATATCAACTTATGTTTGGTTGCTGAGGCTACCTCTTCAAGTATCTGGATATGATCTCTGGGGTCCTCATAAGGAAGACCTTGGAAAGGGTCTTCGCTTCCCCAATCATACCACTGGCTACTCAGATCAAAGGTATCCATTTCAGCAACATCAATTACATCAGGGATTACATTACCCTCTGCATTAATCAATTGGCATGTGCTGCTGCGAGGGTGACCTTCTTTGTCTCGCCAGATACCCTTCTTATCGATCTTGAGTATAAGCTCGTCAACCTTTTCTGCCTCCACACAAGGAGTGTTGGTCGTCGGATGAACATTACCATGATGAACAGTTTCGACCGATGAAGAAATCACGGTATCGATCGATGACGGGTGAACGATATCGTTCGATAGAAAGATCGTGGCATCGGTCGATGTAGAAGTTATGGTGTCAACCAACGTAGACGTCATAGCACCAGTATCATCCTCCACCACACATCTCGTTGTTGACTCCATCTTTAGATTGTGTGGAGTGTCATAGAGAAATCTGTTGAAGAAGGCTTCCGCGATATTATTCCATATGTTGAGGGACTCTGGTGGCAACTCTTTGAACCAACGTCTTGCTTCTCCAGCAAGAGTGAAATGAAAGAGTTTGCAGAAGTGGTAGTCTTCAGTGGCTTCATCAAAGATAGACCAGATTAAGTCTTCAAACATATCAATATGATTTATCGGTTGCTCATCAAGATAACCATGAAAGAGATTCTGACTCATAAGAGGGATGTACTCAAGTTTCAGCTCGGAGTCAAAATTTTCTTCCTGTCTGCCAACAGTGTCGGTCGATCTTGGAAGAATAGTATCGGTCGACGCGGTGTAAGCCGTATCGATCGATTTCGCATGGGGAGTGTCGATCGACGGGAGATGAATAGTGACGATCGACGGGGGATGAATAGTGTCGATCGATGGGGGATGAACAGTTTCGGTTGACGCGCGGTTAGGCGTGTTGATCGATTTCAGGATAACAGTATCAGTCAACACGGAATGTACCGTGTTAATCAATTTCGGGTGGGCAGTATCGGTCAACACGGTGTGAGCTGTGTCGATGGATTTCAGGGGAACAGTATCGGTCGACACGGTGTGAGCCGTGTCGATCAATTTCAGGGGAACATGGGTTTTGTAGTTTTCCAAAGGAAATTTTATTTCTTAACCTTTATTCAAGGTGGAATGGATTGTAATAGGGATGTTGGTCCCATTTTATTTTTATTTTGGCTAATTGCATTGCTTATTTTACCTACTGGTTCAATTTGGACTACTTCTTGATTAACAAATGTGTTACCAGAAAACTTACCTGCTCCCAGCGAGGCTTTGTCGATCGATATCCGACTATGCGTGTTGATTGACTTGTGGTGAACAGTATCGATCGACTTTGGATGAATGTTGTCGATCGATATCGGGTGAACAATAGCGCGATGAACAGTAGACAGATGAACAGTGTTTTGCCAAACAATGTTGTTTGTAGGTTGGTTGGCTCTATCGATCATCGCTGCTTGTAGCTTATCGATCGATTGACGGTGTGCCTTATCGATCGATGTCTGGTATACACTCTCGATCGATTCTGCTTGGAGGGTGTCGATCGATACGCGTGAACCACCAGGCTCCTTCCTTGAAGGAACTAGAAATTCTCTCTTCATTGTTTCTGGTACTGAGATGTATGTACCTGAAAAAGAAGAAACAATTTTATTAGTTTTCAGAACAGTAACAAAACCTAGACTAAATCTAACTAAACAAGATCTAATGGCGATCAAAGCTCCCCGGCAAAGGCGCCTAATTTGATATCACTCAAATGTTTAACCCTAAGGAGTGAATTACTCTCTCAAATAAGAGGTTCAATTGTAGTACTTAGGGATCGAATTCACGGGGAGCTAGGGAACCTAAAAGATCTAATAGTTATATGATTAAGCTAGGCTGATAGGTATTAATGCAGTAAATAAATAAAGTAAACTTGAAAGCAATAAACAAGATGAACCAGGCAATTGTTCAGCTTGGCAAGGATTTGTTGGATGGAAGGATGGTAGCTAGATCTAGGGTTTCTATTCAGGTAATTAAGATTATAATACTATAGATGCCTAACAAGTTGCATGCATGATATATAAGAACTTCAATTCTTAGACAAATCTATAGCTATCGCTAGTTAGACTCGTCCATTGATCTGAATGCCGACAGTATCGACCGATGTTGCTATCGCAGTGTCGGTCGATATGTTTTTCCGTCGATCGATGACTCTATAGGAGTATCGATCGATATAATATCGGATCGAATCGAAATTGTGTTCACCAAGATCATAGACCGGCTATCGCTGGTGCCTAAGATTTGAGCGTGTACAGGATGATATCAGGATGAAGATTAATAAAATAAACTATTCCAGTTCATGGTCCTAGTTCATTACTCTAGAAACAAGCATTAAAAACATCTTAACAATGAATATCAAAACTTAGAAATCTATAGTTGGGGCTAATCCCACAACCTATCTGAACCCTAAATCCAACAGGTGGATCTATTCAGACATGAAGATTGTCACAGAAATCTTAGATGAATAGATAAGAAATTGCGTTAGATATAAAACCAAAACCAATGGAGTTCCAGGAGGACTCTGATAGGAGTTTCTCCCTTCTCTCCTAACTAAGAACAACAATAGAAAAGAACTTAGAAAAGCTTTGATAGCATGTAACCGTCAACAATGGCTTATAAATATCATAACTAGGGTTTCTGGTCGTCAAGGGTATTTTGGTAACTTGTGAGTTTCAGTCGGTTATGAAATATAGCCAGTCCACGTTCTAGCATTCATATCGACCGATATGAAGTGTCTCCCATCGATCGACATGCACATATCTTCTCGACAGCCTTCTCTCGCGAGGCAGACTGACCACTCTTCAGTAAAACGGGCTTAACTTTTGATCTAACCGTTGGATTGACCTCAAACCGGTGGCATTGGAAATCAAACTCAAATCTCTATCGTCTGTCAAAATATGGGCTAAATCGCACAATGAGAAGGTCTCCATCCATATCTAAACATCTGACGCGTCTGCGCAGTTCTGCACTTAAGGGCTCCAAAAGACACCAAAATCACCATATTTCTCCAGGACGTACCTGAACCTGTAAATACTCTAAATAGACTCCAAAACATATATAATTATCATAAAAACATATCAATACCATGAGTAAAAGTGGGTCAAAATCATGGTATATGCCTTTTATCTATGTTTACTGATATGCAGTGCAAAGACAGTATATTGTATACTATTCTGATAATTATAATTTTGTTTTCATTGCATTTATTTCCTTGTTATTATTTGTAACTAGAGCTATTCATCGTGCTATGCACGGTTTATATATTTTAAACTGTTTCTTACTTAAAAATACAAATAAATAAAATAAATTTCGGTTTCTTCTGATAATTTCCTTGTTCTCTATTTTCTCATATCTTCTATTTCCTATAATTTATTTATTTTTCTGGATATTTTCTTTTTAATTAAATAAAATCAAATTATAGTTTCAGATTTCACCAACTCCTAATTTTAAACTAACCCAATAAAAACAATCAGTATAAAAAAAAAAACAATAAAATTTGGTCTCGTTAGGAAAAAAAAATCAAAATCGAATTTCTTCATAATCTATCTATTTCTTGAAAATATATTTCTTGAAAAGATGGATTTTAAAACATTTATAAAATTTATCTGTTTCTCACTGAAATGATTAACGTCTATCTTAAATATACGTTTATCTTAAAACATACTTAACTTAAATTTAAATTTAGAATTTTAGTAATCTCTTTTGTTACCTAACATGCAGCCTTTGTAATTCTTTTGTTATTTCTCATTTGAAACTTTGAAATTTTTTTATGAAGTTGTTAAAGTAAACTCTTAATAATAGTGTTGCTGCGAGTATTAATATTTTATTTTATTCAAATTAATTTAAAAACATATCGCATATGGTCAATTGATATGAATTCTTAATCTTTATATATTTTAAGATTAATCTTCTTCACAAACATGATTTTCTTTTCCAATTGTCAATGTTTAATAATTTTATAAAAATACTTATTTCATCCTATATAAATTAGTCCCACAAATTTTTCAACCTTCATTTATTTGTAACAAACTAAAATTTCATTTTTGTTGCATGTTTTATTTTGTCTTTGTAATTAGGTATAAGTTTCCGCCTTAGTTTATTTTTTCTTGATTTAGAACTTTATCTTTGTATAATTTAAATTTTGCGATTATATTTCCAATATTTTTCTATATTTTTAATTATATTCAGGTTTTAGTTATTATTGTCTTAAATTCTTTTCTTATCCATATTTTACATTCTTTTGGCACGTTTATATTAATATTGATTATATGTTTAAGAAAGCATCTTTTTTGTTAGTTGAAATTTTACATGATTTCCAAAATTTGTCTAAATTTCACATTTATTTATAGGGAAGTCATTTTTAAAAGAAATAACTTAGATATTAAACATCTAACATATTGATTTTAACAATTTAGAAGCTTTTATCTGTTTGATAATTTTTTTGTGCTTAGTTTCCAAGCTTAGGTCTAAATATATATATATTACTTATCCTTTTTTTTCTCAACTGTGAAAATAGAAGAACTCTTATCTTGTGATCAATAATCATATAAATGTTGATTTTGTTGTTTTAGCATTAGCACTGCCAACATAAGTGTAAGCCTAAATTTATTTTGCTTATGAAAATCCCCTAGCATTGAAAATGCCGTAGCAGTGGGGAGCTAAGTATCATCGACCCCGCTAAAGATAGCACCAAATCATACATTGACAACTTACGACAGTATTATCATTTATGCAATCATTTAGCTGAAAAGAATATTACAATTTTTTACACATAACTCACTTAAACTTGCAACCTGCAAAAAGTCTAGAGGGTTAAAATCTCCTTCTGTGCCAGACCTGGGTGAAAACATTCATACAGGAGTTCTCAACAACGTATTATATAAATTAGAGTATACGTTGGATTAAAATAAATAAAAAACTCATTACGGCAAAAAGCAACAGGTGGAAACTTTTTTATAGTTCTAGTAAAATTTGGATCATTAGTCGACACATACAATAGATTATTATATAAATTCGAGTATACGTTGTATTATGATAATAAGTCGGAAGAAACTCCTACTGAGAGGATGTAGATAAAAGAATAGAACTAAAAATAAGTTGGTACCTCAACCCCACCAATGCAGAAAACAACCACAAGAAGCTCCACAAACCAATAAGACATAAGCTTGTAAAGAACCACCAGGAAGGCCGAAGCAAGAAATAGGAAACAAATAGCTGAAAGAGTATTGATCTCTACGACACCTCTATCCCCATCATTTGTGCTAGGGATTTCCTCTATAGCATCCTACACTTTTTACCAAAAAAAACACAACTGATTAGAAGTAAGAATGATCACGTAAGAAAAAAGCACAGATAATAAAATCATAAACAAAAGCGACAAATAAATAAAACCATGTGAATGTTTTGTCAAAAGTAGATGCCAGAAGGAGGAGCCCAGTTCATTAGAAAAGCCATATGTTACCTATCCATTTTCTTGGATGTTTATATTGATACAACCTCTCTATATATAGGAAAATAAAATGGTAAAGAAATGGCAAAATGTTGTTCAATGTATTGTAAATGACTTTTCTTCCTCGGCCAAACAAAATTACCAACTACTTTGTCCCTTCTGGTATTATTAGATTACGTTATTCTTTAACTATTCAACTACATGTTTCTAGCCTAACACTGGTATTCCCAAATAAGTACAAACCTTGAGTAGCTTATCATGTTCCATAGCTGCTTCTTGGGAACTCCATGCGGACCAATACGATGCACACAATATGGTACCGATAGCCATTAACCACAAAACGAATTCGGCTACATGATAAGGGTTTTTGGTCCCTTAGAGCTAGTCAATGTAGTAGTTAAGATTGTCGAACCACATGGAACTAGTGATCTAAACACTAAGAATAAACAAAATTTCGTAATCTAAGCAAATAAGAGAGATGGTTTGTAACAAGCTAAGTTCCTAGAATATAAACAAGGTGATCTCAAATCCAATCAAGAAACAACCACAAGAACTACTTCTAATCAATAAGAACAACTAGGACTCATGGATTAGGAATTTAACTTCAAGTGATTATCTAATCTAGGGTGAGGCTTCAAGCATAGAGATCAAGTAAATAGCATAAAACTAGAAAGATCACATTAATCGAATACATGTCCTTAATTCTAGACACTTTCCTAAACAAACTCTTTGTCAAGATGGATGTTCATTTGCTTTCTATCTCTAGACATCAAATGTATTTGGTCTAGATAATTCAAACAATCATTAAGGACTAGTCTACTAACTATCTAGGCTTCCCTAACATCAAATGTCTTTGGTTAAGCAAGAAAAGAGCAAGATTGGGTTGGTTCAGACATTTCATCAAACACCTTATGGGCTGGAAATGTCTAAAGGTCTAACTTAGTGTCATCAAGACTAAACAAGCATTGAGAATACCCAACAAGCAAAGAAATAGATTAATCTAACCGTAAACACCATAGATCATCATCTAATCACTTTAATCACCTAAATCCATGAATCTCAAAGCTATCTACTCTCTAATGTCCATGAAAAGGCATAAACCCATATGTGAGTCAAGACTAATCATGTTAATGAGCAAGAGAAGAAGAAATTATGATGAAAAACTTTCTTTAATGATCAAAAGATTCAAGCTTTTACAGTGAGAGGCAAAGTTCTAGAGAGAAAATGACATAGGATTTTCAAAAGGGATTATAAGAGTATTTTTATGGTCTAGGAGACACAAGGGTTTCCAATGTAAAAAGGCCAAATGGGCCTTGGAAAATAAGGAAAATTTCAGGCTAGCAACGTCAACTCGGGTTGGTGGTCCAGGTTCCTCCCCGCGCAGCCTTACCCGCGCCAGCTTGGCGTGCTTTGTCCCTCCTTGGACGAGTGGGTATTAGACCCCCACGCCAGGTTACCCGCACAAGATGGTCGAAGCTTGGTCTTGTGGGACGCGCGGGTGCATCACTCTGGGGCAGGCTACCCGCGCCAGCTCGTTCTGACTTTGCCTGACTATTTGGTTTGTCTAGATTTCCGACCAATCTTCATTCTTCACTCATTTTTGAACCACAATGCTTCCAAACACCTCAAATAATTTCATTGGACACTTCAGCACCTAATGAGACCTATGAATGCAATATGGACCCTAAAGATATCTAATCCTAAATTTATATGATGGTTTATGTACAAAATGGAATGCTAAATCTATGCAAATATGCATGATCAAAGGGAGAGAAAATGAAAATGAAAACTCAAAACCAAAGGATACACTTCTTATACTCAACACCACATCCTAGACAAACTTAACCTATAGCATAAACAATCTCAATTAGTACACTCTAGCTTCTCAAGGCCTATCAAGACTCATTGCTATAAAACAAGTTGTGGATCACCAATCAACAAATATCCTCAACCAATCCTCACATTCAATTAAGCATAAGCAATGAGGTGAAGTCTTGCAAATGGAAACTTGATCTAGATCATTTGGCTTGGTGGGGGAATTGGTTTAATGAGCAAGAAGAGGAGTTTCATTACATTTCGTTTTAGTAGCTTACACTCAAGAAATAGGAGCTTGATCATTATGCAAAATCAATCTAAGAAAAGAGGCAACTTATGCATACATTTCTTGTTCTTATCATTCTACCATTTTCCTTGATGATTTCCAAACTTTACCCTTTCTTTTTGTGTAAATCCCAATCCCATTCTATCCCAATAACATTAAGATCCTTTTCTTTCTCACTCACCCAATGAACCTTCTTATTTTATTTTCTTTTAAACCAACTAGAGACTCTTGTTCTTTTTTTTTTTACTTAAACTCTATCCTTATTAATATTTTTTTTCTTAAGCTTTCCCCAAAGTTCTTTTCTAGACTCTTCTTTCTTTATGTTCTAGGGGGTTTCTATTTGAAGGTTTCCAGAGCTTTTCTTTTCTTTTTCTTTTTCTTTTTATCCCTAGTGGCTTTCTTTTCTTTTTTTTTTTGGTTGATAATTTCACTCTTTCAACACCATAATATCCCAACTTCCCATCCGATTTGCTAGCTCTCATGAAGTTCTATAGCTAGCCTGAGATAAGAACAACCAATGTCACCCCTAATACTCTCATGCTTTTGCACATGACAAGCTATCAAAAGAGACCTCACACAAGTAATATAATTTAGGCTTCAAAGAATGGTAAGGGTTTAAGGGTAAGTAATGCCATTTGGGTTTTATAAAGAGTGATATGAAGGATAAGTAAAACCCAAATGTGTATGACCAATGATCAAGTATGCAAGTTCCCATAAGCAAGAAAGATTAAGTTCATTCAGCTTTAAGTTCGTTTGGAGTTGGTTTAAAGAGAATGTCAATCTCACACAAGCAACAAGTTTCAAAAAGAGTATTCAAGGCTCAAAGCATGCAAGCTTTTCAAGAGATGCTTAAGCTACTTGCTATGATCATCTAGGGTGAAGTTTTGAATTCTAAGCATATATTTCCTTATTAGGTCAGCTCCCAATGCATGAATGCAATCTAAATGCTTCTAGACTCAGTCCTAAAGATGCTATGATGCAACCTAAATGCTTGTTTTTGTTTCTTTTTTGGAAAATTTTCAAATTGTTTTGGATTTTTATATGCATATATGTACATACAATGCAATGCATGAGACTCAAAATCAACAAAGCAAACATGATCACATACTTGATACCTCCTCCAAACTTAAATCAAACAGTCTCAAAGCATTTGTATATACAAAGAATGGAAATACCGAAAATATGATAAAAGCAATGGTATATACAAAGAATGGTTGGAGTGGTACCTCAAGTGGAGGCTGAGGTGTGGTAATGGGTGTTAAGTGCTAGGAGCTGGCTGCCTTTCTTCTCTTAGGAGCTCTAGACACAACCTGAAAATCCTCAATTGCATTTATTAAACACTCTAAAGCAAGAAGAAAAAGAATATATACAATGGATAAGCATGGGACTTCCTCCCAAGTGAGCTTGTTTTGAGTCTCTAGCTTGACTTTGTGTGTTTGCTAATCATAAGTATCAAAAGGTTGAGCAAATGCACCTTTGATTCTTCTCCTACAAGAACAAGAATCAAAGTATGCAAATGAGCACACTACTGTCCATTGAAAATAGACAGATTTATCATCAAAGAGCTTCCCTAAAGATGCAGCTTGAATTATGAAATGCTCTTTGATGTTCAGATGGTCATGAGAATCAAATGCATTTGGTGGAAAGAAAAAGTCAACTACATGCTCAAAAGGGGCCTTAACAAAGTAGTCTACTTTATCTCCATCAATCAAATAAAATACAATGTTCTTATTCTGATGAATGTTTTTGAAATAGGGGATTTCCATCTCAAGAAAGAGCTTATCAACATCAAGTTCATCCCCTAAATCAGCTATTTCAAGAAGAGGTCTACGTTTATTAAGCTTTAAAAACTCACATTCAAGATCAACTGAAGCATACATATAGCTCTTGTCAAAACAAACTTCAATATGATCTTGAATAAGTTTTTTTATTCTAAATTCATCTAGTTTCCTAGTTTAACATATCAGATGAAGACATTCATTTAATAGCACAAGAGAATCAAGAACATGATGGGCAATGTTCTCACCACAAGGCAAGCAAATTCCCTCAAGTTGACGCTGTAATGGAAATGCTTGTACCTTCCAGCTGGAGTGGTGGAACCCAATACATTACCTCATTAACAGCACAAACAGCATCCAACTCATGCTGAATAACTTCCCTTCCTTCAAACTTTGCTCTATCCTTAATAAGATGTATCCGGACCATTTGTGCTAGATGTCTCATTGGCTTGCCCCAATACTGTCTCATTCTCTTCAGCCTTTGTAACTCCACACATTGGTCTGGTGTGAGTATGCGCTTATCAAAGAGTGGTGGCTGCTTCACATATGGCTCATTTTCTATGTGATCTCCAATATTGGCTTCCTCTTCTTGTGGCCTCTCAAAGTGTCTTGAAGCCATCACTACAAAACAAAACAAAAATCTAGAATGGAAAGTTAGTAGCTGTACAAAAGCAAAACAAAAGCAAGAAAATAATACTTAGTCTTAAGATAGTTTGAAATCCTAATGAAAGATCTATCTAGTTTCCCGGTAATGGCGCCAAATTTGATAAGGGTTTTTAGTTCCTTAGAGCAAATCAATGTAGTAGTTAAGATTGTCGAACCACAGGGAACTAGTGATCTAAACAACTAGTGATCTAAACACTAAGAATACACAAACTTTCCTAAGGTAAGCAAATAAGAGAGATAGTTTGTAACAAGCTAAGTTCCTAGCATTATTAACAAGGTAATCTCAAATCCAATCAAGAAACAACCACAAGAACTACTTTTAATCAATAAGAACAACTAGGACTCATGGATTAGGCATTTAACTTCAAGTGATTATCCAATCTTCAAGCAATCTATCAAGTCCTATAGGTCTAGACACAATCCTAAGCTAGTTCTTTGTCAAGGTAAAAGCTCCTTTGCTATCAAGGATTAAAAATCAAGTGTCCTTGGCCTAATTCAATCAAGCAAGCATTGAGAACAAGTCTAATAACCATCTAAGCATCCCTAACATCAAGTTCCTTGGTTAAGCAAGCAAAAAGCATCTTTACCCTCATTCAGGAATTTCATCATACACCTTCTAGGCAAGAAATGTCTAATGGTCTAGATAAGAAGGATTAGTTCTAATCTAGCATAGAGATCAAGTGAATAGCATAGAACTAGAAAGATCACATCAATCAATACATTTCCTTAAATCTAGACACTTTCCTAAACAAAAAATTTGTCAAGATGGATGTTCATTTGCTCTCTATCTCTAGACATCAAATGTCTTTGGTCTAGATCAATCAAACAATCATTAAGGACTAGTCTACTAACTATCTAGGCTTCCCTAACATGAAATGTCTTTGGTTAAGCAAGCAAAGAGCAAAATTGGGTTGGTTCAGACGTTTCATCAAATACCTTGTGGGTTGGAAATGTCTAGAGGTCTAACTTAGCGTGATCAAGATTAAACTAGCATTGAGAATACCCAACAAGCCACTACAAGAAAACTAAGCCTTTACTAGGAAATTTTACTAGGAAAATTTTTCCTCGTAAAATTACTAGGCCCTTACTTCGGTTTTACGAGGAAACCAAATTTCCTCGTAAGATCCTCGTAAACTTACGAGGAACCGATTTCCTCGTAAGATCCTCGTAAACTTACGAGGAGCTTACTAGGAAAGAGTAAATTTCCTCGTAAACCCGTAGTACCACCTTTCCACATAAAAGCATAGTACGTCTTTACTACGAAATTAGGAGGATAGGGTTTTGTTACTACGAAATTAGGAGGAACTGGATAGAAAATATCGAATTTAAATCAAAAACGTGTTTTGTACCTACTTTTCCTAGCAATTTCCTAGTAAATGCTCAGATTCGAAAATTTCTATAAATACCACCTTCTGTGATTCATTTGAAACACACCAAAAAAAAAATCAGCTATAAGCTTGATCAAACACAAAAAATGTCCGGTCCGGGAAATATTTTCGAGTTGCGGCAGTGGATGTATTCACACAGAGATAATAACGGGAGGGTGACGAAAGAATTTCTGGAAGGGTTGGAGACGTTTATGCATCAAGCAGATTTTACACCACTCACGCATGAAAGTGGTAAGATGTTCTGTATTGGTATATAATCTTCGGTTGTCGTCAGAGATGATAGACGTTGCATCGACAACTGCATGATTTACTGGGGAGATGATGAGAAGTTAGAAGAATGTCGATTTTGTAAGAAGCCACGATTCAAAAAGGTCGAGGGCGCAATAGGGTACCGTACCAAAGGATGTGGTACGTACCAATCATAGAAAGATTGAAAAGATTGTACCAATCTGAGGAGACTGCTGGAGGGATGAGATGGCACGCCGAGCATACTCAAACGGATGGAGAGATGACTCACCCATTAGATGCAAGAGCCTGGAAACATTTTAACAATGTACATGCACATTTCGCTAGCAATAGCTGGATTGTGTATCTTGGATTATGCACTGATGGATTTAGTCCATTTGGAATGTCTGGGAGACAATATTCATTGTGGCCGGTCTTTCTTACACCGTATAACCTGCCACCGGAGATGTGCATGCGACGAGAGTTTCTATTCATGAGCATATTAATACCTGGTCCAAAACATCCAAAAAGATCTCTCGACGTTTTTCTATAACCACTAATAAAAGAGTTGAAAGATTTGTGGTTAACAGGGGTGAGGACATATGATTGTTCAACGAAAACAAACTTTACGATGCGAGCGATGCTTTTGTGGACCATAAGTGACTTTCCTGCATATGGTATGTTGTCTGGGTGGACTACACATGGGAGATTAGCTTGTCCATATTGTAATGGAATGACAGATGCAGAAATTGATGATATCCTACTCATTGATGTCAAGTTTGCTTCATTCCATACCCTCGGATTACTACAACAAGAATAAACTGGTTAGCTCTTATCAAAGTGACACCTCGAGGACGGATAATCGAGGGAGAAGAACCACCAGTACAAAAAGAAAACACCAATGAAATCGAGGAACCTGAAGCAGAAATTGATGACATCCTACTCATTGATCCGCATAATCGTGAATACGAAGATGTCCTTGATCACTCAACGAACGACGGTGTTGAGGACGAGTTTGGAGAAAATGATGATGTTTCTACGGATTATGAGAATGTATCCGAATGAATTATGTATGTTTTATAAATTTGTTTAATCACAAAAACCAATTTCAATTATGTATGTTTTATAAGTTTGCTTAATAACAAAAAAAATGAGTTAAGGAAGTTGTGGTTTGGGATTTAGGTGTAGAAGAGGTTAGGAATTAAGGAAGTTGTGGTTTGGGGTTTGGGGTTTCGAGTTCAGGGTTTTACAAACCCTTTCCTCGTAAAGCCCTAGTAAGAGAAAACGCGGGCATAGCTATCTCCTCGTAAGGTCCTAGTAACAACATTACTAGGACTTTACGAGGAAAAAAACGCGGGATTAGCTACTTCCTCGTAAAGATGTTTCCTCGTAAAGTCCTAGTAATGATATTACTAGGATTTTATGAGGAAATAAAAACACGGGCATAGCTGTTTCCTTGTAAAGCCCTAGTAACATTACTAGGGCCTTACGAGGGAACAAAATTTCTTATATATACACGAGCAATCCGATTTTTCACTCATAGTAACCTCCTCTCCAAATTCTCTTAAGGTACTCTCTATTTCCTAGTTAGGTGATTAGATTAGGGAATTTAGATTAGGTGGTTAGATTAGGGAATTTATATTAGGTGGTTAGTTTAGGAAATTTAGATTAGGTGGTTAGTTTAGGGAATTTAGATTAGGTTGGTTTAACTGTTTTTAAAAATTATATGAGAATTAATGTTTTGTGATTTTTTTTAGAAAAATTTAGATTGTTAGAAAGAGCAAAGTTGCTGCATCTGAGGCCAGGAGGCCTCTTGATCAGGGGATTCACTATGGAGATCTATTCGGGCCCGGTTCATCTTCGTCAGCTCCCGATGGTTCATCACTATGGAGATCTATTCGGGCCCGGTTCATCTTCGTCAGCTCCCGGTGGTTCATCTTCGGGAGTTCCCGAGACTCAGGGAGGTTCTACGGCATCCCGGTCTCCTCCTCCTCCTCCTCCTCCTCCTCCTCCTCCTCCTCCTCCTCCTCACGCACCATTTGCGGTGTACACGGTGAAGGATATTTTGGCCCTTCCAGGAAGACAAGGGCTGCCAGAGTTAGATCCTATCCGACGGGACAGCCAAAACGTATTATGGTATGTTTTAATTTTTAAAAAGTTTTATTAATTTATTTCTTAATTACCAAATATTTACAAATTAATTAATCTAATTAATGATTTATTTTCTGTCTTTCCAGGTTTGGTCTTGACAATTGTGTCGGATCTAGCGTCACGGACTGTATCAAGGGATACTTTCCCGATGCAGCTCCAAGCTGGAAGATGACGGCGAGCCACACAAAAAGACGTGGTTCAAATCGTTCACTATAAGTTTAGTAAATCAACTTAATTTATTTTTAATCATTTAAAATTATGAATATTACTGAACTAATCCGTCTCTTATTTTTTCTTTACATCAAAAATATCGTTGGTCTATTGGGATTCACCAGCGGGTGAAGTAAGAGTTCGAGGCCAAGGCAAAAGAACGATTGTGCGACATGGTCTACAACTGGAAGGGAGACTTTCAGGTATAGATTTATAAATTATAATATATGTATAGTTTTAAAAATATATATTATTGACTTTAATTCAAATTATTTTAAATCAGGTGGATGGTTACGAGCGCGGGAAACCCGATTGCCTCACAACCACGGTGTGGGATGGCCTCATCAGCTATTGGGCGTTGCCGGACTCGATCAGAACCTCCCAGACAAACTCCGCGAACCGCATGACCATAGACGAGTATGGCAACACGAAGATGCTTCACACCACGAGCCGAAAACCTCACGGGGGAGTTCTTCTAGACATGGTAAGATGATTTTTTATAACTATTTAATTTTTACTTTAGTTGAATATTCTAAATTAATATTTAATTTAAAAAAAAATTTAGGCTAAAGAGACAGGAGTTCTTCCATCTCTGAAAGACCTTTACGAGCGGACCCACCGGAAAAAGGGTGGGCAGTATGTAGATCCTGCTTCCGAGCGGATCTACAACGAGGTTGCTGCCCGAGTTGACGAACGCCAGACCCAGCTGACTCAGCAGGCTGGGGCTCCAGTCGTATTATCCACTCTTGAAGTGGCTAAGATTTACGAGGAGGTAAATAATTTATTTTAATATTAATTTTTATTATTTATTTAAATTATTCCTTACGTTATTAATATTTTTATTTACAGGTCGTGCCTAGGAAAAAGGGCTGTATTTTTGGGATTTACTCGGTTAACGATGTCCCGCAGTGACATCGGCTTATGTTCACCAACAGGATGATGCCAATGCTCAGCTGCGGACGGAGTTGCAGGCGACGCAGTCTCATGTGAGTACGCTCACCGAGATCGTCGACATTATGGCGGTTGGAAACCCGCAAGTGGCGGAGATGTTGCGTCAGAGATGGGAAAGCGGAGCCCTTCCACCCCAATAGCTTCCACCATCTCAGTCACAGCCGGCATCCAACATTGGAGACGACGACTTGGTGCAGCAATTTCAGGAGCAACATCCCTTTTAGTTTTTTTAGTTTTTAATAGTATATTATGAATTTTAAAAATTATTAATTGTATATTATTTAGTTATTTATAAATATTTTGTTATTTATAATTTGGTTTTTTTAATTTTTTTAATATATATAATTTTTAATTTATAAATATTTTTTTTTTAAATAGGAAAAAATTATTTCGAAGCAAAATCCTCGTAAATGTTTCGAAGTAAAGTCCTCATAAATTTTCCTAGCAAGTTCCTCGTAAAGATCCTACCACGAGATTACGAGGAAACAATTTACTATGACATTACGAGGAAAACCTACGAGGATCTTACGAGGAAAACTTATCCACGCGTTTACGAGGAAATGTTTCCTCATAAATTAGCTAGGACATTACGAGGAAAATATGCTTTACGATGAACGTCTTTCGACGAAACGCGTTTCCTCGTTATTTCCTAGTAAAGGACCATTTACTAGGAAATAACGAGAAAAACCCGTCCTAGTAAATGACGTGTTTTCTTGTAGTGAGCAAAGAAATAGATTAATCTAACCTTAAACACCCTAGATCATCATCTAAAAACTCTAATCACCTAAATCCATGAATCCCAAAGCTATCTACTCTCTAATCTCCATGAAAGCCTTAAACCCATATGTGAATCAAGACTAATCATGTTAATGAGCAAGAGAAGAAGAAACTAAGATGAAGAACTTTCATTAATGATCAAAAGATTCAAGCTTTTACAATGAGAGGCAAAGTTCTAGAGAGAAACTGAGATACGATTCCCAAAAGGGATTACAAGAGTATTTATATGGTCTAGGAGAAACAAGGATTTCCAATGTAAAAAGACCAAAAGAACCTTGAAAAATAAGGAAACTTTCACGCTGGGAAACGTCAGCCCGGGTTGGTGGTCTAGGTTCCTCCCCGCGTAGCCTTACCCGCGCCAGCTTGACGTGCTTGGTCCCTCCTTGGACGAGCGGGTACTAGACCCCGCGCCAGCTTACCCGCGTTATTAGCCTTAGCTGTGGACCGACAGTTTCCATGTTCCTCAATAACAAAATCTCCAATAAGCTAACAAAGATTGAAAACAGGTAAGCTTTACATATTCACTTTCAACATCACATAATGCAATGATACCCAAATCACATCTTTGTACCTTAGTCTTGAGAGGTGAACAACAATCACGAAGATTAGCGAAAACAACATGAGTCTGATTAGCATTCTTCTCCTTGTAGATTATCTGCCTACCAAATCTAGCACCAACGCCCACAAACTCAGCATCTTCAGTACCATCAATCCACGTTTTAAATTTAATCTAAGGAAAGAAGAAAGTGAGATATCATAAAAACCACGTTTGAATTAGGAATAAGAAGAGTACCAAAACGAAGTCGATTTTGCAGCCAGGCTTCTTCACACGCAGAATATTTTGAGACACCAAAACTCTTAAAATTTGAGTTTTTGTTGGAGATACCCTTAATAAAAATTTGGATCATTGTTAAAGAAGCTGAGAGTTGATCAACGACTAAGACAGCCTCTTCAAGAGCTTTGAATAGATCCCCTTCTCCCATATCATATTCAGGTATGTGATGACTCATGAAAAGCGTTGTTCTGAAACAAAACAAAAAATCACGATCAGAATCAAAGACGATAAACAAAATAGAACATAGTTCAGATATTTGAGACAACAAAGTACATATCTTTAACCTTTTCGGGAGTGGATTCAATCATGGAAGGGTTCATATTTATCTTTCTTCTCACTGGTGGGAGACTTGCCAGTGGTGATAGGGAAGAGACCAAGCTTTTTTTTTAAGAAAAAAGGAGAAAGAGAGAAAAGTGAAACAAATTCATTAAAAAGTGAGTAAAGAACATTATTGATTATTGATAGCAAAAGAGGCTCGGTAACGGTAATGGAGATTGCATGAAGAGGAAATGGAGAAGACGAAGTTGACGAATATAGTCGATCGACGATTCTGTGGGTCATTAGTAGGGGTATCTAAAGTGGGCTTGAATTGTGTGCAACATAACCATATCAACCCAAATACAGAAGGCCTGCAAGATGACTTAAGCTCTGACGTGGCAATTTTAAATTTTCTGAATGGCTGATTTTCCAATCTGACGTGGACAATCTCAGAGGGATTTATATTTGTCTTTTATTATAGTTAGATATTTGGAGGCTTCTCTCTATTTTAAAATACTTTTTTCTTGTATATCTTGTGTCTTCAGTTTATATAAAGAAAAATAAAATAGGTAATGAAAATATATTTTAAGTTATTTATTTACTGATAATAATTAGTCTACTGATTTAAATTTAACTTAAATTGTGTATATATACTGATTAAATGGTTAATGAATATATAAATTTTGAGTTATTTATTGTAAACGATATAATACAAAAACCAATTTAAAATTTTGTTATTAATAAATAATTAAAATCAGTTATTTCAACCGATGAAAATAATAACATCATTTATAAATTGATATAAATTTTAGCGTCATTTCTATAATTGATATATATTGCAAACCTTAAACCCCAAAATTTAACCTCAAACCACATACCATATTTCAATCCCTATATACTACCAAATAAAATATTTCAAACCCTATACACTACAAATCCAAACACTCAGATTATATATCATACATAAATCTCTAACTTAAAAAAATTAATCATAAAACTAAAAAAAAAAATCACTACTACTTATAAAGTACCTATTTAACTGAATTTAGATTTATATATAATTATAGGGTTTAACCCCTAAACATGAACTCTAAAACTTCAATATTTCTATAACATAAATCCAATCCAAAACTTAAACTCAAAATTGAACCATTTTGAGGGTGGCCGATCGATTGATCGGGCGAAATTCGTCATGCGCCAAAGACCAGAGTTTTGAGGCTGGCTGATCGATTGCCGAGTAAAAAAAAAAAAGAAGATCGAAGGCGAAAAGATCGGATATGCAAAGACTAAGTCCGAAAAGTTTTACATGAAACATAAAGACAACAACAACAAACTGAGGTAAGACGGAGCTGAAGACCTGAACGTTTTTCCAAGAAGTGTTAAATGGTGTCATTTCGGAGAAGTATGGGATCAGACTGAAGATGAGTGCCCAAAGAACTAGTGAAGAATGATGTAATGAAGATAGAAGAAGCAGCCTGAGTGAAGGTTTGGTGTTGTGCTCATAGTACATACCAAGTTGATCCCAAGGAGGGGAGACATTCCGTGGAGATTATGAAAGAGAAAGTAGATTATGAAGCACGGAACTTGAACGCGCAAGTATTCAAGATGTGGAGTAAGCAGATGGTGGCAGCGTAAGCTAAGTGGTGATAGTACGATTCTGCACTAGCAAGAGTTGTTGCATTGGAGGAAGATCAAAAAGCTTGGTGAAGCAGAAGAGAGAGAAACGGAAAGGAAGAAGCCAAGGCCAAGGAAGGAGAGGCCGCCGAATGGAAAACATTTGTGAAGTGAGAATCAGAGCAAAGGAAGAAGAGCTGGAGTTCGAGCAACCGGTAGTAGAATCAAATGGTGTTAATAGTACCAAATGGTGGCAGAAGAAGGTTAGTACCAGACGGCGATGTCAAGTCAAGAGGAAGAACAAATAGTGAAGTCAAATGGTGGTATCCATAGTGAAAGGTAGAAGCAGAAGCTAGAAGCAGATGGCGGCATCAACAACAGAATATTGAAAATTATATCAAGGAAGCCGCGTGAAACAAGTAAACCGGAAGTACGCAAGAAAGAATCGAAGGAAGAAGAAGAGGAATACATGGTGGAAGACTAAGACCAGAAAAAGTTAGGAACAAGCTGAACAAAATTCAAAAGGTGGTATTAGAAGCTAGTAGTGCCTTGTGAATTCGGGGACGAATTCATTTAAGAAGGGGAGAATGTAATGACCCTGTTCTAGGGTAGAAAGTCAACCAAAGTCAACGAACGAGGATCGAGCCAACCAAGTGTTGTCAAGCTACATGAAGACTTGAATAGAGGTTTGGTCGAAGTATTTTGAAGAGTTGTCGAGTGGAAACGAGAGTTGGTCGAGGAGATAGAGCTGAAACTTCGAAACGGACAAGGTCGAGCAATGATGGAATTTCGAAGTGTGAAAATCAAGTGAGACTTGATTCCAATCATCTTTAGAGGATGAAAGAATACATTTGGTCAAGATATAATGGAGTTGGAACGAGCCAAAGATAAGATGGTCAATAAAGGTTTCAGAGATGGTCGAGGCTAAGGTTTAGCATTGGGTGAAGACCAAAGAAGACTATTTTGATCAGGAGCTTGGAGATCTATCTAGGATCAACCTAGAAGCCATACTGAGGTGTTTGAAGAAATTCAAGAGAGTTTGGTCAAGGTAGAAACAGGAGAGTACAAAGATGGACCGGAAGAAGGCAGTTTTGGCCGATATGGTCAAAATGAGCCATCCAAGAGCTATGGAAGCCAAATCAAGATGTGAAAACATGGTCAAGGAGTTCAAAGGAGTGTTTTGTGCAATTCCTACACTTTTGGAAGTGGTCAACCCTGAGGTCAAAGTCAACAAAAGTCCAAGGAGAGAGAAAGGACTCCATTGGTACACATAAGCTATCAGAGCGTCCAATGGGATTGTGCCACGTGGAGGGGACCAATTTTCATAATTTCTGGTGGACAAGGTTTAGCCATAGCTTTGCTATGTGTTAAGTGAAGAGGCCATTTGGAGGCTAAAACTTGGAGTGGAGGCCAAGTGACTTCGGGAGCAAGTGTAAAGCTGAAATTTTGTACACTGAACGTGACCAGGAAGGAAGTATTTCTTCTAGAAGATGGGATCTAAAGAAAATGATTCAATGCATTTTTGTTCATGCATGGTTTTGGAGCTTAAAATGAGGACAAGTGTACACCCATGTGTCTTGTGTTCACACTCATTCCACTGGCTATAGACCCTTAGGAAACATTTTTAAGAGTTTGGAAACCCCTGAGCTTTCTCTCTCAGTCGATCTTATGGTTTACTCTTGAGAGAGAAAGTTACCAAAAAAGGATAAAATTAGTGAGTGAGTGTGGTGAGTAAGGAGGCTCTTCCCGTGTGTTATCCTTAGTCTAGGAGGTGTTGTGTTAAGCTAGGAGAGGTGGTAAGACCTTTAATCCGTGGTTTAGAGGTTCCTTTTCCCTTTTTGCTTTTAGCCTATTTTTGATCGGTTTTGGTGTAACCCTTAGGTCCGTGTTGTAGGAGCTGATTTCCGGCTTTTGAAGACCTAGGTGGGTTCCTTGTGGTGTGTGTGTGAGTTTTGTGTGATTAACCGTGTGTGGTTGCAGGTTGAGAGCTTGGACCGTGATGGTCTTGAAGCTATACCGCTTTTGCGGTTTGTGTGTGGGTGTGGGGAATCGGTAAAGCCCATGCATGTGTGTTTTGATGTGTTTAATGCATTGTGAGTTAGGTTGCTAGATTGTAGCTATAACCGTGTGTTAGGATTGATAGTACATGCATGCTTTGTGTAGTTATCATCTAGAAATGGTAGTTTAGTGATATGCATTGTGTATTGCGTTTGTTTATGCATATCTAGATGATATTTTATATTATGTTGAACCGCAAGAGATCTGAGTAGGAACTCTCTCTCTCTTCGGGTGTGTTGTTGTTGTAGCATGCATTGTATTGTGTAGAGTGATAGTTTATGTGCATTGTAGAATTGTGTAGTTGCATATGTTTTGTTTGTAGTTAGTCGCATGAGGAGCGAGGGAGGTTTTCTCATTGCGTATCATATGCCTTTGTGTGTGGTGTAATACATGGCATGTACTCGTGTATAGTGACTGGACCGGGGAGGTCTAGTTTGGGGTTTGCATAGAGATTTGAGTGAGACTCTCTCTACTGCCGGGTAGAGTCTAGGTGTGTCGCTCACTTTGAGTGTTGTTAGGTGTGTTCCTAGTCTAAACCGTGTTGCATGGAGGTTGTGTTTCCCCATGCTAGTTGTTGTTTTGTTGTGTACACGGGTTTAGACTAGTAGGGTGCGAGTGACTGTGTGTGTAGTGCACCTAGAACTAGCGTTTGTGTGTGGTGTGCACTTACGCTAGTGACTGTGTGGTGTGACTCTAGTTTAGACTAAGTGTAGCATGTTTGTTAGAGGTAGAGGACCCTCAGGCGGGTTGTGTGGTTGTGACTTAGTCTAGACTAGTGGTAGAGTCGTTGTGATGTGACCCTGGGGTTAGATTGGGAGTGAACCATTTCTCCAGTGGTAGGGATGTACTTCTCTCCACAGCTGGTCAAGTGAAGTGTGTAGCGCTCATGGACGAGCGCTGTAGGACGCTGCGGCTTGGATTGCTTTGGAAGCGCCGATCCCCAAAGATGATGTTTCCGACCAAGTGACTTATGTGTTTGCGGTCTGGAGTGTTCAGGGTGGTGAGTTAGAGACCTCCAGTGTGTAGGGATCCCCAGATGTGTGAGCATCCGTAGTGAGTAGTGTTAGGCGCCTTAAGTCTAGAAGTGTGTCTAGGCTGTAGTTTAGTGGAGTCTAGGATTGAGTCTAGACGTCTTGGGTTTGTGTTGGTCTCGGCGAGAGACCTGGGGTTTAGATTCTTTGCTTGTTGCATCCCATTGCATTGCAGTGTGTTGTTTATTGTTGCACGTCTAATTTTTTTCCCCGTATTGATTGATTGTACATTTGCTTGTTTTTTTTTGTTTAAGCATGGGCTGAAGAGGGGGGGGGGTTGTTCTTGTTGTTGTTTTGTTGGGAACTTACTGAGTAATTGTGATTACTCACGCCGTCTTCTACTATGCAGGTACCTTTGGGGGATCTAGGCGTTTGCGGGGTGCGGAGGACGGCGGCCAGGCGTAGTTTTCTGTTGTTGTTTGCAAGGAGCAAGGATGTTGTTGTTTTCAATTGTTTTGTTTTTCATGGGTACCCGTTTGACTCGTTGTTTTATTTTCTTTCCACTGTGTTTGAGGACTTTGGTCAAGATCCTGACTTTGTAAAATAAATAAAATTATGTTTTTTTTAATAAAATCCCCGTAGAACGCTGATATATAGTCTCTTGACCGAGGTACAGGTTGGCAAGCCTTAGGCTGAGGTTGAAAGGGATGGTATTGTGGTTGGACTGGTCGATACTTTGGATTTGTTTTGAAGTCTTGGTTGGATCGACCGCGGTACTCGTCAACCTTGTGACGCTTCCGGGTCGTTCCGGGTTTCTTATGGAGTTTTATCCATGCTTTGCTCATTAAACCAAAGTGACCATTTCTTCACTTTAGTTTAACAATTATGTGTTGAGACTTGAGAGTTATAATATTTTTTTTGCAGGAAAATAAGGCATAAAGAAAAGATATAACTTAGTTTTCATGAAAACGGGAAATCATGTAGAACAATCAAAGTGCTTACAAATCTAAACAAGTTACTAACCCAACAGGTATGTAATAAATACAACAAGTTACCCTCAACGATATGTGTTGTATCAAAGCTACAAATAGACCAGAAATAAACTCATGCTTCAGAATGCATGTTCCTTATTTGTTGAATCTGAGTTTGTTCGATCGATAGAAAGGGAAGCAAAACTCGATTTGTGGGTCTTAAGAAGACGTTTTATTAATCAATATGCGATGACGAACGTGATTACAAGAGGATTAAGAGAAATGTAAAAGGTCGGAGCTTTATGAAAGCGCCGACGAGAATACAAGGGAGATCGATCGGTTGATAAACCCTAGATCTTGCCGTCAGTATTCTTGTGCTTATTTTCGGATCCCTTTCACTTACACTTCACTCGTCCTTTTATACTTTCAAATATGTTCTTGTCTCGTTCTCCCTAAAGCTCGTCCAAAGGCCCAAAATCAGCCTCGTGCTCAATGGGCTTTCGGGCTGGCGATAATCCACGGAGATAGGTTTGACTCAACTATTTGTCCGGTTATTGAGGGAAACCGGTCGTTCAACTTTCGGTTTGATCTCCTCTTTCAATCGAACTTTAATCAAACCGATTGTAAATGGGCTGAAGCTTGTTATTCGACGGGCCTTGAGGAGGGGTATTCAATCCCTCTCCAACAGTAAGTCCCCCCAGTTCGCTTGCAAGAAGCTCGTTCTCTTGGAAAGGGAATATGGAGAATTGGTTTTGAGGATGACAGTCTCGAGTTACTTCCGTCTCCGTTTGAACTGTCGTTCTATCTTTGTTTTTAACTTGCACTCGATCGATCGGATGATATATATGTAACTCCGTATTTGATTCAGATCGGCTTCGTCTCGTTGTATTCTCTGACGAAAGAGTGACCATTTCGGTGGGAATTAATGGATATTTAGGCCCATTAGGTTTAATGGATTCTCTGACCTCGATCTCCGTGAGTTCCATTATAAATACAATATCCTTCTCCCATCTTTTTATTCTTCTCCACTCCAAGGTATTTTTCTCTCTTTCCCTTCTCTCTTTTCTCTTCTTTTGTATTTTTTTTGTTGAGAGTGAAGCCCAATGGCTCACCACCGGAAGTAATATCGCTCACCGCCGGAGTTTTGCTTTTTCGCCGCCGGTGGAAATTTGCTGCCGCCGGAGGAAGACTATAGATCCGTTAGGCTGTTCGATCGATGAGCACTTCAAGAAAAAGATTCACATCGGCTGAGAAGGGCAAGGGAGTTCGATCTACTCCGAGCCGATCAGGGAAGCCGCCGCCCGATCTCGTGTTCCGATGCTCAGCGGCCGGTACTCGCCGCGGTGCTTCGATCGACGAAGCTTGTCTGGATTTCGGTCGATCTGATGGCGTCGGTGGCTCTGCCCGCAAAGATGGAAGCGGGCGATGTTCAAATGATGATGTGGAGGTGTTTGATTTAGAGTATTTAGAGGAAGGTTCTTTGGAGATGGATGAAGCCAAACGATCTCCGGTCAACACGGATGAAGCCGAGGGATCCCCGACGAGAGATCCAAAAAACGATGGCGCGGTGGAGAATGATATCGCCTTGTCTTCTGTAGGAGTTGATGAAGTTGATCAGTCTCTGGTGATCGCAGGTGCTCTCGCCGCGGGAGGCGAGGTTGAACGGGACGCAATCGGAAATGGTGAGGCCGGGCGATCTTCAACTGGGTCTATGGTCAGTGGGCGATCGATTCCATTCTATTACCACAGGAATGGGGTAGTCGAACAGTTGCCGGATATTCCTTTAAGTCAAACTCGACCGTCCAAGATAAATGGGCAGAATTGGGCTAATGTATCGCTTACGTGGTCTACCGAGGAAGGGGTAGCTACATTGTTAAGGGGGCGCAGGGCGTATGGCGTTACGTTTATCATCCCACGTCCAGACCAGCGTCCGTGGACTCCACCCGTAGGCTTTCACTGCGTTTATGGTCTTTTTTTAGAGGGATTTGAAGTTATGGTTTCCTATCCCTTGTTTGGTTACTTTGTATTGCGCGCGTCGGGCCGTTCCGATGTTTCAATTGATGAACGGGGTAATGAGATTTTCTGTCGCTCCGATGGTGATGGCGGCTAAAGTTGATGTTTTAATGAGCGTTCGGATCTTTGAGGAGTTGACGCAAATACATCCGAAGCCGTGTGATTTGTATGCTTTGAAAATGCGCACGAGGTTGCATATCCTGTCCGGCCATCCCACGAAGACCAAGTATTGGCAGCGCTCCTACTTCTATATAAAATCTGATGAAGCTGCTTTCGAAGAGCCGCCGGACGATCGTTTTCGTACTATGTGGAACTACCATATTGGTAGTTTAAAGTTTGTTTTTCTGCTGTCGTTGGAACTTGCTGCTGATAGTATGTATTTTTCTTCTTTTTTTTGTTTTTGGCAGCGCGCCTCATCGGGATGAGTTAGAGACGAAGCTTTGTTTTCACTCCCAGGCTTCGGGAACTTTGCAGTTGTTGGATGTGCTGGAAAAATGGGGTTTGCAGGTTCCTAAGAGGATGAGGGATACCTTGACGTTGAACGAAAAGAAGTACAAGCGTGAAGTTGAGGAAGTCGACATTGATGAGATCACAGAGCGAGATCTCTCTTTATCTCCTCCCCGTTCTAGACCTCTTCAGGGTCTTGATCAGTTTGGGACAAACTTGGGAATGGTTGACTCGGTGACTGCGGTTTCTCTTCGTTCTCCGGCGACCGGCGTCGGGGATGCTACCGCTGCTTCGGGTTCGCATGGCGCAGCCCGTCTGTCTGATTCTAACGCGGAAGGCGCGTCGAGTGGAGTGTTGATGACAGCTGCTGGAGCTGAGGAGGATGTTCCTGCTGGGGAGAAAGAGAAAATTGTCCGTGAGGGTCCGACTGAGGAGATAGAGGTTTCCGCCAAACGGTCGGCCGATGGTTCACTTGATCCGAGCATTTGATTTGTCTGTTGTTTTTGCTGTACTTCCGGTTTCATTTGTGTTTTGTTCTTTTCGGCGTTCTGTTATGATGTATTTTGTGGATTCAGCTCCGTCTTACCGCAGTTTGTTGTTGTTGTCTTTATGTTTCATGTAAAACTTTTCGGACTTAGTCTTTGCATATCCGATCTTTTCGCCTTCGATCTTCTTTTTTTTTTTTACTCGGCAATCGATCAGCCAGCCTCAAAACTCTGGTCTTTGGCGCATGACGAATTTCGCCCGATCAATCGATCGGCCACCCTTATGTGCTTCAGGTCGCCTCGCTGTTCGATCGGTCAGCCAGCCTTCAGTTCTGTAGTTTCAACTAATTGCTACTGCCACTTGGTTGGGATGTTTGTCTTTCGAGGATGGCCAATGCGCCGAAAGGAATCGCTCGGCTGGCCTTACGCGTGGTGCGGTCATCCACCAGGTTTGGCCCACCGTTCAGCTAGTCCTGCGGGAACGTGTTTTGGGTTGGACGGAATGAGTCGATCGGTCGGCCTTTGTTGTTGGCAATTTTTTCGATTGGTCTTCCTTTGTTGGAGTTTCGTTGGAGCCATTTTCTGGAGCGTGGGAATGATTGACAAGGGACCGCGATCGATCGGTCATCCAGCCTTAGGTGCCAAACCGAACTATGATAGGAATGCTTGTTTGATGACTAGTCTGGTAGAGAAGCCTTGGTGCTCGTTTGTCTAATCGAAAAAACAGACTTGAGCGTTATACTTTCGACCGTTGTAGTCGAGTTGAGATGACGTGGAGTTAGTCACTTAACATGATCGCAAAAGTTTGTGTGAAAAATCTCGTTGCTGCCAATTAAGTTTTTGTTTTTTGTTTAAATCATAGCTGGACCTCGTGAGAGGCTGCCTACGTACCCAAAGAGAGGGATCAAGCCATTCGTAGTTCGATTTGGCCGAGCGATAGATCATTTTCCTTTCCGGAGAAGGGGCAAATGTGATATCGGTCGCTCGGCCCTTTTTTTTTTTGGGGCGATGAATCACAATTTTTCCAGGAAAAGTAAGAGTGATATCGGTCGCTCGGCCCCCTTTGTTTTTGTTTCGGTCGCCAATTTGAACTTAAGAATAATATTTGCGGAGATTCGAGGCGTTCCACGACCGTGGTAATCGTTCGCCAGAGGATGCTTCCAATCGATAGACTCCGGGCTTAATAACTTCGATTATCTTGTAAGGTCCTTCCCAGTTGGTCCCAAGTTTCCCAGCTTTCCATTTATTAGTGTTTCGAACACTTTTCTTAGGCTGAGATCGTTAAGTTCCAATGGTCGCGCTCGTAATTTTTTGTTGTAATAAGTTTCGGGGAGATGTTGATAATTCTGAATGTGTAGGAGGGCCTGATCTCGCCGCTCTTAGATCGCATCGAGGGCGTCGAGCATCATATCTCTGTTGAGATAGACATTATGGGGCATTTTTGCTCGACGCAAACTGGTGACGTTGACTTCTGCTGGGGCCATTGCTTCAACGCCATAGGCTAAGGAAAAGGGGGTTTGACCCGTCACGCTTCGAGGGGTCGTTCGATGGGACCAAAGGACTCCGTCGAGTTCGTCTGCCCAATGTCCTTTTTTGAGATCAAGGCGCTTCTTGATCCCATCAATGATTGTCTTGTTCATCGCTTCTGCCTGTCCATTACCCTGTGGGTAACGGGGGGTCGATGTGCTGAGGCAAATCGCCCATCTATCGCAGAAACCGCAGAAGTTGTGTGAGATGAACTGCGAACCGTTGTTCGTGATTATTTTGTATGGGAGACCGTGCCGGCATATGATGTTCCTCCAGACGAAATTTTGCACTTCTTTATCTGTTACTTGAACGAAAGCTTTCGCCTCCACCCACTTGGTGAAATAGTCTGTCATGACGAGAGTGAATCTACATTGCCTGGAATTGGGTAGAGGTCCGACGATGTCCATTCCCCATCGCATGAATGGGTAAGGTGTTGTGGTTGTTCGTAATAGCTCGGTGGGTGAATGTATGCCCGAAGCGTGCCGTTGACACTTCTCGCACTTTCGAGTGTATGCTTCACATTCGGCAACCATTGTCGGCCAGTAATGCCCTAGACCCTTGATTCTGAGGACTAAACTTCGTCCGCCGGAGTGATTGCCGGCTCCCCCTTCGTGGTTTCGGCAATGACTAGACGAGTCTCCTCGCCGTTGATGCATGTTAGAAGGACATCGTTGTCTGTCCGGCGGTAGAGCTTTCCGTCCATGAAAATGTACTTCGAACACTTGGATTTTAATCGGCGTGCTTTCCACTTATCCTTCGGTAGCGTTCTGTTGATCAGATAGTCAAGGAAAGGGATTCTCCAATCGGGCGGCTGTGCCTCGTTGGTCACCATATCCTCGCAGTTCGACGCTATAATTGCGCTGTCCTCCGAAGGGGATGAAATACTCGGTCGATCGATGTGTTGGATGGGTATCGTACGACTTATCTGATCGCAGCGGCTACTACCGAGCACTGCTAGGGCGTCGGCACAAACGTTCTCCCCGCGTGGGATTTTCGTTAGTTCGAAGGAGTCAAATTTCTTGACGAGATCTGGAACTACTCGGAGATAGGCGTCCATTCGTTCGTTCTTTGCGTCGTAGTTTCCGTGAACTCGCTTTGGTTATTGTAATTATTAAACAGCTCCAGTTATGGGGGAAATTGTGAAACTGCATTGATTTAGTAATGTTTCGTACTGTTATATGCCTTACCTTCGTACTGTTATATGCCTTACCTACACCTTACATACTTTGTTTTAAGGACAGTAAAGCACGTGATTAATACACACCTGCTGGTGGCAATATCTATCATTTAGATTGCTCTTTTGTAGGCTGCATTAACTTTGCAAAATCATAAATGGTGTGAGGCAGGAAGCTCGGAAGGTTTGAAGCGTGAAAGTGAAACTGATGCCTGACTCCGAGAACTGACTAGCATCTCTTCGATTTCTTTTTTTTCTATCATATATATGGCTTAACAATCGAATGCTTTTCGAAAAGGTTTGGAGGAAAAGCCATGGTTACAGGAGAAATATAGAGCCACTACAATGCAACGACATTTAAAACAATTGGAGGCAATGCAGGTTAATAAAACAAGTTTCGGTTTTGATTTGTCTCTCCACATTAATTTTTAAAAGCTACCTTTTTTTCTACTTTCGCTCAGAGAAGATTGCTGGTTAGCAATTTCGGTCACTGGTGAGATAACAATGGTGTAGAAACGCTCGAGAGTTCTTTTGTGGCTTCAAAAATAAAACATGGCAATGGTGGTGAAACTCATCTCGATGAGCTTAGCAGTGGAGACATTGGGGTATCATCATCCGTAACTTTAAACCATTAATTTTCCTATGTATGTCTAACTATTTATGCCACAAATTTTTTGGGTTCATGTATTTTATGGGTGATGATAAGTCCATAGTCATCACCTCCATTCCAGAGTCATAGATTTTTCCACACGCCGATCCCCTCGTCATAGATGTTTCGCCGGAGAAACTATTCATTGGCTTCGGTACCGGCTCGACCTCCAATAAATCGATTCCGATGCATCCCAACATGTTGCGGAAGATTACATTGACGTTGCTTCCAGTATCGACCAGGATTCGAGTGACTTCTAGGTCGCTTATCACTAAGTCGATGATGAGGGGATCGGCGTGTGGTTGATCGATTCCGCCAGTTTCTGCTTCGTCGAAAGAGATCACCCCCTTTGGAGTGTTATCCGACGGTACCTTCCAACTCGAGCCGGTTTTGGCTTTTCGTTGGTAAGATTTGATAGACGAGACGGTGCCGTTGTAATACTGCAATTCGCCAATGATCATATTTATCTTTCGGCGGTTAGCATCGTTACCTTTCTCGTCTTGCGTTCGTCCGCGTTTTTCGCCCGACTGGTTCCCTTGAGGCGGAGTTTCCGCTTGCGAGTTCCTGTTGTTTTTGGGAGGGCGATCTGAATCGCGGATAAGATCCTTGACGCTGGATATCTCCGAGAGTTCACCCGCGATTAGTTTTGCGGCGAGTCTGGCGCCGAGGACTTTGCAGTTCACGGTAGAGTGCCCACAAGTTTGGTGGAGATCGCAGAAAAAATTTTCGTCATAGTTCGGATTCCTTGACCATGTGTTCCACGTAGTTCGCCCTTGTTCCGATCCGGAGTTGACGGCGTAGTTATGCGCCCCTTGGAGATCCTGCCCCTCGTGATGGACGAATTTGTCGTTACGAGAGTTTTTCTTTTTCAGCTTTTGCTCGGACGCGATATCCTTTGCGGAAGCTTTCGTGGCTTTTGCTTTTCAGAGAGAATTTTAGTCTCCTCTTCGATGGTTATGTAATCGGTAGCTTTGTGGAGCGCGTCCTGGATCGTCAGCGGTTTTTCGAGAGTTATCCACATTCAAAACTTCGACTTGAACCAGAGCGATTTTCTGAGCGCGTCGATGGCGGCTTTGTCGCTTATTCCTCTAACCCTAGCCATGACAAGTTTGAACCTGCTCATGAAGTCGCGAAGGGATTTGTCTTCCTTCTGCGACAAGCTCCAGAGATCAGCGTCGGAGGTTTCCCGATTTATAAACATCGAGTACTGCTTCAGGAATTCGGAAGCAAGCTGGCGGAAACTCCCGATTGAGTTTTGCCTAAGTTTGCCAAACCACTCGAGCGCCGCTCCTTCTTGTTTTTCGATGAAGAGACGACAGTACCTTCGTCTTTTTCGTGATCCTTGAGCTTGGCTCGTCCCATGGTTATTTGGAAGGCCTGTAGGTGCGCTTTGGGACCAGTCGTCCTGTCGTAGGTTGGCACCTTGAGTTTTCCTGGATCGGGTAACTTGACCTCGGTGATGCGAACCGTAAAAGGCGTTTTCCGAGATTTGTACAGTAGCCGATAGATTTCGGGTGCGGCGCTGGTAGCATGGTGAATCTGAGATTTCACCGCTTTTACCGCTGCGGCCGTTTTGTTAATGTACTCGCGGAGATCGCGAATCTCCGTTAGTTCGCCAGCAGTTTTCCGACCTCGTCGGCGTTTGCTGCGAGTAACCAGAGATCGTTCCTCGGCTGTTTTTGCGCGTTGCGCAAAATAGAGCTCCTCCTCGTCTCAAGTAAGAGAATGCTCGGAAGAAGACTCTGGCAGAGGGCTGCGAGTTTTCCTTCTCCTAGGATGGACATCCGCGTCCTCGTCTGACGAGTCGGATTGGTCACTTGTTTCCAGGTTAACCCCTTCGACGCCATCTCCCTCGGTCTCCTGTTCGCGAGTAGGATATTTTTCCAATTCGTTTAGCGTCGCGTCAGGTTTATCTCTTTCGGATTCTTTCTCCGTCTTATTTCCCTGCTCGGTCCTGGCGCGATCTATAGGAGTCGCGAAGTCGAGCCTCCTTCCGCGGATCTGTAGTTCCGCGGGGGCGAATTGCTCTGGTTTTCGCAGTTAGGGTTTCGACCTGTTTTGCGAGTGAACCAATGAGCTTTTCCTGCTCTTCCGATTTCTTGTTAAAATCGGAGAGCATCTTTTGGACTGTCTCGGCGTTAGCGTTTTTAGCGTTGGCCGTGGACACATCTTGCAGTGGTGTATTATCAACGTTGTCGCTTTCGCGAGTTTTTTGGTCACCAGTCATTGTTTCTCAATTGAGCGTGCTGCGGCTTGAGTGTAAGATAGATCCGACCCCCCCCCCCTCCTTCTAGCAACAAACTGTGGGAACCGAAATTCACCTACTGTCAAGATTACGTAAATAAGGGAAGTTAGAGTAAACCCTAATTTCCCAGAGGACCCGGCTATATGCGGAACCACACAAGAACAATCAAGACAACGATGAATACGAAATAAAAGTATAGAAAAACGAGATTGAGAGCAAGAAGGATCTTATTTCGAATTCGCGTAAGAACGGTACAACAAGAGTAGCCTTAGCTGCGTGAACCGTCGGCGAGATTCCTAACCCTAGCAATCTAAGACTAAAACCCTAGTTGAGATGCAGCTCGATAACAAAATTGAAAGTATTCCTAAGTGCTAAGTTTGGAGGTGAAAGCTCTGAAAACTCGTCTTGTGCTTCTGTCCTATGCCTCTTGCTTATATACTCCCTTCCTTGGCGGTTTGGTCCTTCCATTTCGCCCAGATTCGAGTTTATTGAGAATCTTCCATTTATCTTTATCTTTCCTTTTTACCCGCGGAAATCTTCTATTTACCCTCAAACTTGACATTTATCTTCAAATTTGACGTTTATCTTATTTTTGTGAGTAAACCGTCAAAAAGTCGTTGTATATTTGGGTTAGATTCTTTTAAAGTCGCGAGTGGGCTTTTATCGCGTTTTAGGACTTTCCGAGCCGTTTAGCGATAAAACCGTTTTACGACTTTAGACGAGATCGTTTCCTGATACGATGCTGTTTCTAAGTAAGTTTCTCGAGTTAATCGTAAAGTTTGGCAATGTTCGATGTTCCGGTTAATCATTGCCGTTTTCTATGATTCACTCGAAGTTTTATGAAAAATGCGTTTTTACAATTTCTCACGAAAAATCTCGAATAAATCGTATAGTTTAGGCTATTTTCGGTGTTTCTTTTAATCGTTGCCGTTTTATACGATTTCCTTGAGTTCTTTTGAGAAAACAAGACTTTATGGTTTTTATCGTAAAACTCGAACGATATGACGGATCGAGTCGAAGCGAGAGACATTTTGATCGTGGTTCAGAACATGATAGTGCCGGAAGACGTATGCCTTGAATCGAGTACGTGGGAGATCGAGGCTCGCGATAATCAGCTCAACGTACGACGAGCCGAATCGAACCGGTTCAGCTATCCGTACGGCGAGCTATACGGGACGCGTCTAGCTTTAGCTCGCTGTACGGCGAGCTAGCTCGAGGCCACTTAGCTCGCCGTACGGCGAGCTAGTTTGTCCGAACCAGCTCGCGGTTTACAGCGGATGCGGTTTTTTGCGGTTTTGTGCTTAACTCGGACAATCGTGTAATCGGCGTTTGTTTTGTTATTCCGTGATTACGATTTCCAAGTCTTTCCGCGGATTCCTTTGTTTGGAAATTTAATAGAATTTTATAAAACGACTTCTCGAGTTTTATAAAACGACTTCTGGAGTTTTATAAAATGACTTCTCGAGTTTTATAAACGAATTCTCGAGTTTTATACGACTTCTCGAGTTTTATAAAACGACTTCTCGAGTTTTATAAAACGACTTCTTGAGTTTTATAAAACGTATTTAGTATTTTTTACGGAAAGTTTTGGCTATTGATTCCGTCGTACCGATTTTGACCCCAACACCAACGAATATCTGCTTTTCGCAAAATTCACGAAACCCATCAAAGCACATCAGGCATTGGCGACCAACTCAGCGAAACTCACCAGTAAGGCTCCAATCTCTCAATTTTTCATGGCTTAGCTATATCGGGTCTCCGTTTATGTTTGATTCATTTCTGGGAAGCAAGAAACACAGTGAAAGGGGGCATGCTTTTAGAACTGCTTTTCATCGAGGAGAAGGTATGAAAACTAATTTCAGATAAGATTTATTTTTATCTCTGAGATACGATTCCGAAATTCAAGACAACACACTACTTTTTTTTTATGAAACTGATTGACTCACTAATTTCTTCACGACAGGAGAATGTTGTCAAGAGCAAGATGCCGATGTCGGATAGTCAAAGAGTGTTGTATCACTGTGGTAGCGTCTTCAACATTTCCGTTTCTGTTTGTGGCTTTTACTGATTTGGTTGTGCTGTTAGTTAAATCATCCATTCTCACTTTTAGTTCTTCTTTGTTTTGTTTGGGTTCAAAATAATAAGAAGAAAGCGTTTAAATCCAAAAATCTATGATTCATTATATGTTACAGTGTCTTAGTTTATCTTTGGAGCGTCAGCTGTGTTTTTGCTGAGATTCTTACCAGAAGACCACTTCTTAGAAAAGGAGGAACAGGGGTGAGAAAGGGACCAAAGATTTTTATCAAAATTACTCATTCCAGATAGTGTTTCTTATGCGTTTTTGTCTTTGTTTGTTCTGTGTAGAACTGTAGATTGAATAACTTCACAAAATGTATAAACTCCTTGGTTCACCAAATGAAGAATTCTGGGAGAAGACCACAACATCAACATGAGAGTTGTTTGAGAGAAAATTATAAGGAGTTTCCGATTACATAAGCTGATTTTCAGGAGAATCTATTATCTGTTGATCCAGACAAACGAGGAACTGCCTCTTATGCTCTCATGTAAAGAAAAAAACAACCCTAAACTTTAATCAAATATCGAATCGAACATATACATATATATATATTAAACTGACAGTGTTTTGGTCTTCTCTGTGGCTTTGCTATTATTGTAGTACTTTAATACAAAACCTTATGCTTGTGATCAATCGACATTACCTAAGTATACTCCTAACAATAAAATGGATGCTAAGTAAACTTCAATAAGGGTTTCAATCAATTTTCATAAGATCTGTATAAATTTGTGTGTCTGTAATTATTAAAAGGTTATCAGAGCTCAAGTGTATATGCTTGAGTGATGAACACAATGATGAGGATGAATGAGGTTGAGACTGAAATGAAATGGTGAGGGAGATTGTTATGGTAAATGAGAGACTTGATGGTAGAGAGATTATGCGTGAGAGACTAAGAGACTAAGAAGAGAATGAGAGAGATTTAGTATCCAGAGATTGAGTGACAAGAGTTTAGAGATTTAGTAACCAAAAGACTTAGATTAAGAACCAAGATTATAAAGAGGAGAAACTCTCTCAACTTAATGTTTACGCTCAACAATGAGAAACATAAATACAGAAATGGATCAGATACAAGGGTTGCTTTAGACACTATTAGGATTGTGTGTGGTGAAAGGGAGAGTGGAGCACCTATTTGAATTGCTTGGACAAGGATCTTCACATGCTTGTCTATAGTAAGTGTAAGCGTGTCTGCTTCTTTTGGTTCCGTTTTGGACAGTCCAAGAAAGGCTGTCTTTGACTCAAGGAGCTGAGGATAAGGTTCCTTATCCTTAAATGGATCAGTCCCACTGGCATCTTGCCTAGATGCCCCAAAGATCCTTTATGGATCACCTTCTTCCTCCTTAGACCTTTTGCTCCTTTCTTCATGTCTTGAGACCCAAGTCACCATGGATGTGTACGGATTAGAGTTTGGTCCGTACACATTTCACTCTAAATTTGCACAAATCCATTTGTTCTCAAATGATCAAATCTCAAACTCCTTAGGCGAAGCTGGTCTGTACCGTCCATACACCTCTTGCCCTAAACTTGCACATTGATCATTTCATTCCAAACTCTCCAAATGCCTTCCCTTCTCCTTTGTAAACCCTTCTAGAGCAGATAAATTGCTCAATACAAGCTATGGACATTCCTAAGACCTTGATAAGGTTTCTTATGGAGTTTTGTCAATGCTTTGCTCATTAAACCAAAGTGACCATTTCTTCACTTTAGTTTAATACTCCCCCTCAAGCTTGACTTTTAAAGACCCCAAGGAAAAGAGTTGAGCCTTCACGGCCTAGGGATTTGCCATTAAGTTCTTGTGTCTAAAACCAGTGTGGTTGGACACAAGCAACTCAGGATCAATGCCTAATAAGGTATAGCAAGTATGAATCACCATAACTTGCTATTCTTGAGCACAAGGAACCAGCTGGGCTTCTTTGGGACTGGTTTGGGTCTCCCCCTCTCAACTGACTTCAAAGGCCACCTTACGAAGGCAAGGAAATGACCAGACTTCTTCTCTTGTACCACCAGCTATGCTACTTGCCCTTTGGAACTCGGCTTCACCTCTTCTTGAAACTATAGACCCGGTTTGGGTCTCCCCCTCTCAACTGGCTTTGAGGCCATCTTAGACAGGCTAGGACACGACCGGATCATCATCATCATCATTTAGGCTCAAGCACCATGGTACCTGATACATCATCCTAAAAGTGCATCAGTACTTATCAAGCAATGGAACAATCTGAAATTAATTTTAAAAACAATGCATCATGGTTAAATCAAAACCATTGTTTCAAGCAACTTAGACAACTTTTAAATGATACAAGACAATCAGTGATGGATTTAAACTAATAGCATCAGAGCATTATCAGATTGACCATAATAGTATACCACAATTTATCTAGTTCAATCATTTTAGATATCATTTCAAGATTTAAACAGAAATGATGAATGTATTGAAAGAATTGTTCTTAAGGGAACTTCCCTTTTCTTTTGATGAGGAGTGGCTGGATTGGAGACCACTTGAATCTCTCACTTGTCCATTTGCAACCTCTTCATGGCAACACCAACTTAGATGGGAGGTTGTGTGGATCCTTCAATCTCATTCTCAACCGGCCGGAATGGAATAAGCCTTCTTCTCACACACCAAGGCTGCTATGAACAACCCCTTTGCATAGACACGCCACTACCTAAGACCCGGTTGAATGCTTCTTTTGCTGAAGTCCTTACAATGGCAACACTCAGGACCATGTAACTACACTTCATGTCTCCCCCTCAAGCTTAGAGATGTGCCTAGGAAGCACTAAGCTGTGAGAACCGTGTGTATTTCATGTTCATAGGACCATCAATCTTAAAAGACTTTTGGTGATGGTCTTAGTCTTGTGATATTGCTCTCTTCCTTAACCAGAAACTTGGGTGTTTGAATAACCATAGAGAGCTCACAAGATTACCTCTCATTGCATAATAACCCATGCTACACTTCCTGTAGACTTAGGACTAGATATGTTCAATGGTGTTATCTATGCAATGGCCTAGACCTTTGTCTTTACACCTTGGTGGTTGGCGAGTTACTGACCAATGTCTTGGAACCTATTAACAACAAAAATCAAGGCACGATTAGATCTTCCCATTGGGACCAAACCTAGATCACATTTGGTTTGATCACCAATGCAACAACACAATGCATTAACTTTGAAACAAGTCAATCAACAAGACAAGATTAAGCATTTTAAACATTCTCTAGATGCAATGTAAGCAAACATCAGTACATTGCACTTTAGGCTGGATTTTTAAATGCATCAATACATGAATGCACAATTTTAAAGACAACTATATGAATGCATCAGGTTCAATCCTTATCAAACTACCATCTATATGATTCACTTTAAGCAATTTTAAAACAAAGAAAATGCAATGCAGCACTCAGACATGTTAATGTACATTAGTTTAATCAAGACCATAGATTCAAGTAGCCTAGACAAAGTTCTACATCCTACTTGACATCTTTGATGGATTAACAATGACATTAACAACAGTACACAATGGATCAGGATTGAACCAACAACACAATTGTGAGAGTCGATTTCACCCTACTGTCAAATAAATCGTAAAAAAGGAAACTTCGGGAAAACCCTAAGTTTCCAGAGGAACCGGCTATCTGCGAGAACCGCACAACGAAAATAAGATGACGAAAATACTTAGAATTTAAATGAGAATAAACGAAAACAGAGAGCAAAGAGGTTCTTATTCCGAATCTGCGTAGAACTGGT
>CAKOAT010114044.1:0-10061 GCA_932364175.1 Eruca vesicaria subsp. sativa
TGTGTGTGTGTGTGTGTGTGTGTGTGTGTGTGTGTGTGTGTGTATTTTGTGATATCTTTGAGGAAAAATAATATGTACATATTTAAATAGAAAAATTTAACACTTAGATATTTGATAATCTCAGAACTTTATAAGAAAGACAAATAACACATTTCTAAGTTTATTTCATAAAAATAGCACTCAAAAACTAAAATGACCAAATTGCATTTTATCTTGTGAAAATTTTAACATTTTTTTATTTTTCAAAAATTGAAATATTATCCCCAAAACCCCACTCCCCAACTTTAAACCCTAAAACCTAAATTTTAAACCCTAAACCCTAAACTCTAAACCCTAAATCCCACCCCTTAATTCTAAACCCTAATCTTTAAATTAGTTATCATTGGGATATAAGTGTATATTTATCTCTTTTGATAAAACATTAAGTGATATTTTGGTCATTTTTATTCGTAAGTGCTATATTTGTGTAAAAAAAAATTTTAGTGTTATCTTAGTCATTTTCTCTTATAAGAAAGATATATTTGTTTTCTTCTATTAACTACAACTAAATCAAAAGTTAACATGTAATGTGATATTTCTTTCTAAATTTAAGTTTATCAGAGCAACACTCCCAAGCTGGGTAATTCTATCATTTCATATTTTCATCTTTCCACCATTTCTTAAACACATCTTCACTATCTATCTTAGGGATGTTCAATATGGTAATACCGAACCGTACCAAACCGAAATAGACAATATGGTTTGGATTTGGTATATACCATATAAATCGAATGGATATGATTTTATAAAAATCGTAGGATTTGGATATGGTTAGGTTTATAACCGATTAAACCGAGCAAAACCGATCAAAGAAAAAATATATAAATATATACATTATATAACCATTTATTTTCTTGGAATAGTCTTTTTTTTTTACTTTTTTATTCCTTTTGAAGATATATTTTAATTATTTTATTTTATTTTCTTCAACTATTATCTAAATTTGATTTGATTTTGCATGTTGTAAGAAATTGTGAAATTAGATTGTACCATGTAATTTATTTGGAAAAACAAAGAGAAAATAAGAAAAGCTGTACAAAACTGAATCGTTGGTCATTTTGTTTGTTGTTAATTTCACATTTTTATATTTATGAACACCTAGGATTATTTTAATAAATGATAGTTTTTACAATTATTTTTTTAAATTCATATAATATGAAACCAAATCAAATAATAATGATATTTGGTATAAAACCAAATAAACCGAAAACCAGTAGTATAAATACCGAAGCAAACCAAATTAAATATTGTTCCAATATGGTAGCTAATTTTTATAAGCCGAATAACCGAAACCGAAAAAAACCAAACCGAAACCAAACCGAACACCAGATTGAACAGGCATGATCTATCTGTTGTACTGCAAGAGGGCCAACCATATATTAAAAAAAAAAAAGAAAAAAAAAAACAGAAAAGAAAAAGAAAAAAAAATAACAAAAGAAAAAGAAAAAAAAAAGAACAAAAGAAAAGTCGAAGAGAAAAAATCGACTAGGATGAAGAGAAATCCAACCTCTGGTGGTAAAGCCTCTTGCAAAATAAAATCTTGCAATCTGTCTATCTGTCTATCTTATTCTCTTCTTGATCTACCATTTGAATATTTGGTTTGGCACTGAGATTGATTTTTAGTTCCCTTGAAACTTGGAGAATTTACTAGAAAATCGTTTGAGAAAGATAAACACTTTGAGAAAAACACCTTGTGAGATCTTGTTACCTTTAACTCGTTTGTTAAGTGTTTATGATACAGTAAACTTGTGAATCAATGTATATACAAAGAATCACCCTCCTTAGCCAAGAATATACACGAAGAAACAATCTAAAAGCTAAGAAAGAAGTACTAAAGAATTCAGAAAAGACTCAAGAGAATTACAACAACTTTTTCGATAAAGCAAAACAACTTCTTCTTTTTCCTTTTAACGACTCTGCAACAAACTTTCACGGCGTCTTCTAACGTCCTCTCTCTCGTCCAACACGTGTCTTCTCTGTTAAATTGTAACGACTCCTCTGTTAACTCCCAACCACCCCTTATTTAGCCGACACGTGTCCAATACGCCTTTCCTATAGAAGTTTACAGGAACAAAATGTTGAAATTTGACATAAAAAGAAGACTGGAGCAGATTGAGCAAGCGAAATTCAATTCTAAAACTTCTATTGGAAACGAAGCAAAAGGTTTTGAAATTGATTACACAAATGCTTTTAACAATTTTTTTCTCTGTACACAAAGATACACAACCAAGGAGATCACTGGAAAGGTCTAGTAGCAGACACAAAGAGCAGCCTAAACCATCCAGGAATGAAGCAGATCACAATCATAGGTGTGATGGACAAAGGATATCCAGAAAACATGATGATCGGATCAGTAGAAAGCCATACTACAATGAATGTAAGAAAAAGTTGTTGCAAGCACTAAAAGCCGTGGAGAAGTGCCAAAGAAAGAGCGCAACCATGTCCAAATTCCCAAGAGCTGAAGCTCTGAGCCAAAAGCCAAGTTGTTCTAAGGAGAACCCAACTATAACAAAGAAAAAAACAGAAACGCATTCACTTAGCCAAGAAATCAGAGGTAGTTTCAAAACTTCTAAATTAATTTGTGCTAATGAATCTGTTAAATGTCTTGACAGGAAGCATGGCACAAAGGACGTGCCCATGGTGCTTGAAGAGCAGCGTGAGAACTTGTTCCAGACTAGAGTTATGGTTCAGAACAAAATATGTAGTGTGATCATTGATGGAGGCAGTTGTGCCAATGTGGCGAGTTCAATCATGGTGAAGAAGCTTGGTTTGGAAACTAAGAAGCATCCACAGCCTTACAAGTTTCAACGGCTGACAGATAATGGATAAATCAAAGTGACTAGACAGGTGTTGGTAACCTTTTCTGTTGGGCACTATGAAGATGAAGTTCTTTATGATGTCTTGCCCATGGAAGCCACTCATATTCTTCTAGGGAGGCCATGGCAGTTTGATCGCCAAGTCAGTTACAATGGACTTACCAACCGGTTATCTTTCCAGTTTAAAGGTAAGAACATCATCTTAGCTCCTTTGTCTCCATTGGAAGATTTGCAAGATTAGCAACACTTGAGCAAAAAGAAAGATCAGGCTGTTTACAAAATTGTGAAGCCACAAACTTTTCTTAGAAACGCCTTGAAGGCTAAGTCTTTACTTCCATCTTCTCCTCCTGATTGTGTGTTTTAAAATAAACATATTTGTGCTGAACTTACCCATCTTGAACCGGTACAGCCGAGTAGTCTTGTTTTTTTTCCACGGGAGTTAAAAGAAACACCAGCAGAAGAGCCAACAAAGAACCAGAGGCAATACAACAGCCAATCCCTTGTCAAAACCAAGTACACTGTAAGGATCATGAGTTTATTGTCTCTGCTCATCATGAAAACGTTTTGATCAAAATAGTTTCTATGCAAGAACATATTTTTACTTGGTACAAAAACGTTTTGCTTAGATCATTTCATGATTTGTTTTAACTCAGCTATGCTTTGAAAGTAATCTGGATTAGGAAAATGCATGAACCAAAACTGATGAAGCCAGCGAATGCACCTGATTCTAGCTTGGCACTGTCTCACTCATTTCCTAACCATTTTGCAACTTTGTTTGATCTGAAAACAAATGAGCTAGTGTCTTGCATTCAGTTCACTTTCTTAATGTCTAACCACGTGATTGATGATTATCCTAAGAGTTTGCATAATGTTTCTGATGTCTTAAGGATAAAAGAACCCACTGATTATTTATTTGACAGATTTGATGTGGTTTCCTTAGTTGTTTTGAAAGTGCAGGGTAATTATCAAATGAGAGCCAGCAAAGGAGATCAGCACATGACTTGTATGTCAGGAACCTGGAACTGGAAGTACTTAAGGGAAAGCACTTTAGTAGCCCAATGAAGTTTTATTTTGGATTTTTCTTTTCTTAAATACTCTCATGCTTGAAAATTGTTTAGCATCTGATTTGTTTCCTTTTTATGTAAGGATTGCGGATTTGAGGTCAAAGTCTCTTCAAGAAAGGGAGGATGATGCAACCCCTGCCGGCCTAGGAGCTGAATCAGAGCAGAAACCAGTTCAAGAGAGTGTGTGTGAGCTGAATTCTTCAGTGAGCTGGACTGACACTCATTTGGACAAGCTGAGCACACTTGTTCTTTCATCCGAGCTGTTGCGGCCACCCGTGGAGCTCCATCCGTCCAAGGCTGTTTCTATTGATTTAAGTCCATTTCTTATCACCTCTAAGACAGTTCATGGTCCAAGCTGATCAGAGAAGCCGAAGGAAGCCTACTGGACGAATTGGTCTTTGTTGGATTGATTTTGGGCCAAAATGGAGAATCAAATAATTCTTTTTAGTGTTTGATGATTTATCAGTTGGGCCAGGAAGCAAGCAAGCCTTTCTAAAGCATATTTTCGTCGAAGACAAAGCCATGGAGTGCCAGCTAAATCAAAGACGTTTGAAGACTAGATCTGGTCAATGATTCAAGTCAAAGTCTTCATTTACATTTTCTATGCCTAATTTTCTACATTTTCAAATTCTATTTTCTTTGTCTTGTTTTTAGCTAAGTCTTTTTGGTTTCTACAACTTGTAAGACTATAAATAATGGTCTAAGAGCCACGAATTAATCAGACCCATTTTTGATTAAGAAAACTTGTTTGTTTTTAGAGCAATTCTTCTGGTTCCTTTGAAACATTTCGATTTCTTAGTGTGTAGAATCTAAGAATCAAACCAGTGTATCAAGGGTTATTACGCAAGCTCTTGTGTAACTATTCTATCACCAAAGTGTGTTGTGAGGTATATAAATAAATCAGGTGTCGAGTTCTTACACTCTTCATTAGTTCTACACTAACCATCATTCGAAGGTTTTACTGCCTATCTTCTGAAGAACCGTTGCTAACATCAGGCATTGGGTTTCATATACCTTTTTTGGATGTTCACGTGACCAAGAAGCTTAGGATTATCCCATTACCATCTCTGAGTGAAAAGGTCGTGGAAGAATCTGAACCAAGTCGCTAGGATTGCGTCAAGTATTTTATTTGAAAATCATTACCACTTGTGATCTATGACACTTTTGCATCAATAGAATGATTTTTAAAATAATTAGAAAAATATGATGGTCCATATAACATATAATATAGTTCTCATTCAATAACAAAAAAATAATACTAATTTATAAAAAGTTCTTTATTTTTTTCCTTGCATAAAAGATACAAAATTACCAAATGTAATTAACTTTATATATGATAATTAATGATTCCAAATAGTAAAGATTTTGATAACAATTTGTACGTCTTCTATCTTTTTTGTTTAATTATATATTTGTTAAAATAAATTTAAAACTCGCATTAAGTATATAATAAAAATCTATATTCTTCGTATATGTTATGTTTTTGTCAACTTCTTCGTATATGTCATAATAAAAACTAATAATTCTGAGAGATATACAGTAGAACATCTATAAATTAATAATTTTATAATTTTGAACTTTTATTAATTTATAGAGATACTAATTTATAAAAAAAATTCTTATTTAGATTATTTTTTATTTTAAGATATATTTATTCTAAGATAAGAAAAATATTTTATTTTAGTATATAAACATCAATTATTATTTTTTAACATTTGACATTTATATTAATTTTAGTATATTATTTGGTGTATAGAATTTTAAATGTGATTTTTGATATAATATTACTAAATCTTATCAAAAGTATATTAAGTGTTAGATATAATATTACTTATATGCTGCTTATAGGAAATATGTATATATATATGAGTTAATAATTTATAATTTACTGAGATCATATTCTTACATATAATTTTCTAAAAAAATATTATCTTATTATTTTATCGTTTTGTGTCAAATTTTGAACCGACCTAAATTGGGTCCATCAAACTTTATTAATTTATCAAGATTATTAATTTATCTAAAATTAATTTATAGATGTTATATTGTATCTTCTAACTTTTATAATGTTTTTAATAATTAGGAATATATCTTTAACTAGTATAATATTAATTATTTTAAATAATTTATAACATATTAAATAATATAATGACACAAAAGTTACATTCCTTAGATAATGAATGGTTGCAAAACAAATGTGTAGTTCAAAACGATTTTCCCAAAATCGAATTATATACACCAATCATGATAAATAAATAAAATCAGGTGTTTTATTGCACCATGTTCTGTAATAAAAATTTTAAAAATATTAGTCAAATTTTAAGTTTATTATTTTGTTACATTATTAATTTTACATTAATTATATATAAAATTAAGATAAATAAAAAACTTTTGTTTAAATTTATATTTAATAATATATATGTATATATTTAAAGTTACATTTTTGGAAAGATTTTTTATATTTTTCTTTTGGTTTAAATATGTTAAATCAGATTCTATTCAATTAAGAGAAAAATTTATTAGGTATATAATTATCAAATTAAATAATATTTCACGAAAATTATAGATGTTATAAATAAAACTAACAGTACTGAGATTAGAAAATTATAATTTTTATAAAACTCCGCATAAAATTTTGCAAAACAAATTATCAATAAAAGTTATATAATTATAAAAATAGACTGGAAAAATATTTCAAACTTTGTAAATATTGTTATATTTATATTACTATTATTATATTATTTATTGTTATGTTAATGATAATTTATGAGTTAATATCATATTCTAAAAACTTAGCCAAATATATATTAACACTAAATGTAAATGTACTTCTCACAATTAACTTCAAGCCATGTCATCATTATTAGTGGACAAAGTATCATTTTTGTGAAATTGATAATGGTGATGATAAATATCAAAATCACTTCGCAAATAATATATAAGAGATGTGAGGTATTAAGGGTGAGTAAAAGTAAAATCACAAATTATTTATTTTATTTAGTAGACAATGGATTGTTGTTCTGAAAGAAATAAATTAGCAGCGGATATGTAAACTACGCATTAAACAATGCAAAAGTAACCAAACTTGAATCAAATGCAAAAGTTTGAATCAAATGCAAAAGTAACATAAAAGGCTATTGAAAATACAACTAGTCCCTTGTGAACAAACAAAAAAACCAAATAGTTTTTACGTTTCTAACCCCCGCAACTATTCTGCCCAGGCGACTTTCAAGTAAGCCGTCTAGTATAGTTATTCTTAAAAATAATTTAAATTTTTTAAAAAAAAATATTTTGATAAGTGAGAAATTGAAATAATGTAATTAACATATGGTTTAAGAGATAGAAATTAAGATATAACAAAATTTAATTGTTTTCAACATCGATGAGTGAAAGTAGTGAGTCATAATATTCTTTGGTTTAGGTTTTGCCAACATATGTTGTAGTATTGTATGTGTTTCTTAGGGCTAGATTTTCGAAAGCATAACTGTTTTTTTGAAAATTTTAAAATTTATTTAAGTATGTTTACTTCTGTGTATAGTAAACACTATTTAAGTATAATTTGATTTTATAACGTGGTTAGTTAGTTAATTTAGTCAATTTAGTTTAGGGTTTAGGGTCTGGACGACTTACTATTAAGTCGTCTGGTAAATATATTTAAGGCAGATGACTTACTCGTAAGTCGTCTGATGTATAGTATTCAACAGACGACTTACTAATAAGTCGTCCAAACTGGACCGAACTTTTGATTTTACCAATTTACTTATAAACCTAACCGGATATTTTTACCGGACATATATAAGCTGTTTTTTTTTACTCACTTTATCGCAAAATTCAGAAAACCCTAACGCCGTTTCTCTCAAAGGTGATTTCAAAGGCGATTTCCGTCAAATCTCTCTAATCCATCGTTCTCACCGCCGGTTACTCTCCGCCGTTATCACCGTCATTATCGCCACCGTTCTCACAACCGCTTCCTCTATTTCAGATCTGAGAGGAAACTCTAGCGATGTTTCTCTGAAAACCCTAGCGCCATTTCTCTTAGAGGCATTTCGTTGAACTCCACCGCCGGTAAGTTATATCTCTTATTGTCGAGTGATTGATTGAGGAAAAGAAAAATATAAAACATCGTTCTCACCGTCATTCTCATCGCGCTTCTTTTTTCACGTCTAGTTATATAGATCTATAACAGTGGTGTCGAAGGCGACTATATCTTCTCCGAATTTTCAGGTTAACTTTACAATGTTCTACTGGAAGTCTTGCAAGACTTATAATTAAAATGTTATACTGGATGTTGTGTGTTTGAGATGGTTGTCTTTGATTGTTTTGCACAAAAAAAAGGGTGTTCCAGAACTCCTCCATAGGATATATATAGTAGGGCAAGAGCCCCCCCCCCCCCCCCCGCATTGAATAGCATTTCGTATCATCCGTGTACGAAGTTGTATACTGCTTTAAGAAATGCCATTCATGATTACGAATATGAAGAGCTAAAGGAGTCTAAGTTGGGAGTTTTCATCAAGTTCCAAGAGCTGGGATTTTATTGGGTTTCAAGGCTTGTTCACTACATGCTTGGTTTCCAGCTCGACATAAAGAAGAAGTATGAGCTGTGGAGTCTCGTTGGTCCACAACCTTTGAGGTTTTCACTGTTAGAGTTTGAATACATCACTGGTCTAAACTGCGAGTACATCGAGGACTTTGAGAGACCAAACTGTGTTGTGACAAAGGAGTTGGCTTCTTCTGGGAGTTGTTGTGAGTTCATGTCGAAGCTGGGCCAACTGCTCAATAGTTAATAGCAGCATTTGAGAGATGCGAAGGGTGGTCTCGGGATAATCGCAAGCGGCTCGGGTACCTTGCAATATTCACAGGATACATTGAAGGGAGAAAGTTTTTAACCCCTACACGGGTTAGTCTGGCAAGGCTAGTGATGGAGTTAGAATGGTTTGAGAATTATCCATGGGGGAGAATAGTGTTTAAGGTTCTGATGGACTATGTGAAAGGCAAAGATATTTTGGGTTGTTACACTGTTGATGGATTTATACAAGCTCTCCAGGTCTGGGTGTACACAGCTCTGCCTGAATTGGATGCTAATTATGGTAATCGCATACCAAACAGACCGACTCCAACGATATTGGCTTACAAGGGTGGCAAAGGATGCAGATGCTTTAAAGAAGCTATTGACGGACAGGTATTTACTTCAATCCATAAAACTTTTTGAAAACTTATAATTAAATCGTCTGGAAAGTCTTCCAGCTGGATGACTTAGTAGAAGACTTATAATTAAGTCGTCTGGGAAGACTATCCAGACGACTTAATAATAAGTCGTCCAGCCGGAAGACTTCCCAGACGACTTATTATTAAGTTTTCTGATAAGTCGTCCAGCTAGAAGACTTTCTAGACGACTTAATCATAAGTTTTCTGCGAAGTCTTTTTTCTATCTTTCTTAATCCGTCAAATATCTAAGTTTATATATTTTATTTACTGCAGACTAGGGTGATCAACTTTGTTGAGAATGAAATTGGTGAAATGTTTCAAAATGGGACTCTGATGTTAAGGACCCGGCCGCAGAGAATATAATTTAACTCATGTATAATCAGAGAACGTGGAAGTAGACCATGGATTGTTGGGAAGTCACCAGTACTTGAATCAATAAAAAGCTGGCAGTTTTGAGTCCAGCGAAGAAAGCGATAGTCCTGGTGAAGGAAGACGAAGACAGTCCAAGATCTCTTAAGAAAGCTCGTAAAGAGCCTAATGAAGAGGCACCTGCAAAGCCACATGAAGAGGTTCCTACAGAGGCTCGTTCAGAGGTGACTACCACTGTTGGTGGGCTGACCAAAGAGGATATTAAAATAAGGTTGAAGGATTCTTTGAAGGACGTACTCGATGCCATGAGTGAAGGGTTTGGGACGTGCCTTAAAGAGAATAAGTATTTGTCTCAAAGGGTAGAAGCTGTGGAGAAGATCATTGGTATCACCAAAAAAGGGAAAAGGGCATCATCTCAAAACACTAGCTCTCAACCTAAAACGCACGAACCAGGGGTTAGTAAAGCATCCTCTCGCAACAAGAAATTGACTAGACAAAGTCTTAAGAATAAGAACTGAAAGTTGGATTTGCTCTGTTTCTTCTATGAAAGAACATGTGTGCTTTGTTT
>CAKOAT010114044.1:10161-34545 GCA_932364175.1 Eruca vesicaria subsp. sativa
GGGGGGGGGGGGGAGTAAAGCAGAAGATTTGACCGCAGATGCTAGTTCCTCGAAAGAGATGAGTAAAGTTCTGAGCCAGGCCGAGGATAAACCTCCAGAATCGAGCCTTCCTCCATAATCGAGCCTTGTTCTATTAGACGACTTAGCATTAAGTCGTCTACGTAGAAGACTTACTAGACGACTTACTGAAAAGTCTTCTTTGTAGATGACTTACCAGTAAGTCGTCTGATAAGTCATCTACAAAGAAGACATACCACACGACTTACTATTAAGTCGTCTGATATCTTCTGACTTGTATTATTTTAAATGCAGCAGATTGATGTTTGGATTAATGTGCCACGAAGAGGTACAATGCTAAGCCACAACATTTCAGGAGCGACAGGATGTGCTTCCTTGATCATCTCTTTTCTCAGCAATGGAGATTCAACTACCACGATTTTAAGGAATTGGAGCCTGATCACAACGTTTAGGAAGAAGACTCCCTGGTGGAGCATGAAATCATTATTAAGGCGTATACCTTCATTTTGCCAATCGAACAAGATGTGGGGGGTGGATACTGATGATATCTATACGCCAGTGAACTACAACGACTGTCACTGCATTGCTATGTGGATATCGATCCCTAAGAGACACATAGTCGTCCTGACATCATTTATTCCTCTATCTCTGATGGAGAATTTGCTGTGATAATGGAGTCTTTTCTCATCATGATCCCTTATTTGCCTGTTAAATGTGCTACCTCTAATGAACAATGTGCCTAATACTCCCTGGAGCCATTCACATTTACCCGTGACACCGATATACCTCAGGCCCGATCTGGTGATTGTGGCGTGTACGCTCTAAAGTACATTAAACATCATGCTCTTGGGATACCATGTAATAAAAATGAATTTTCTAAGGGAACGGAAAGACTATGAGGGATAAGATAGCGGTGGATATATTTAAAGAGCTTCCTGGCCAGCATGAGAAAGAAAACAAGGATATTGATGAGAACGTGGGTACTTACTATGGGTGATATGTTTGTATTTGACCTTGATGTGCTGATGTTTGTATGTTTGTATTTGAACTTGATGTGCTGATGTATGATAGATTAGGCAAAATTAGGCTGATGTTTGTATTTTTGGTTTTCGTAATCTATCTTCTGCACAGAAGACTTCGCAGAAGACTTACAGTTAAGTCGTCTGGAATGTTGGATGACTTAACTATAAGTCGGAATGTTGTATTCTTTTGGAACCTTTCGGATAATATAAAGATAAAGTAGGAATGTTTTATTCTTTTGGTTGTGAAATTTCTTAAGTTTGGTAGACTTTGGTAGTACAATTTCTTATAATTAAGTCGTCCAGCTGGAAGACTTTCCAGATGACTTATAACTATAAGTTGTCTACTAAGTCGTCCAGGTGGAAGACTTTTCAGATGACTTATAATTAAGTCATCTACTAATTCTTCCAGCTGGAAGACTTTCCAGACGACCTAACTATAAGTCTTCTACTAAGTCGTCCAGACGACCTAACTATAAGAATTTCCTAACAGATTCTTAATCCATAGATTCATAACACAAATTCTTAATGCATAGATTCATAACAAAAAGTTTTAATACATAGATTTATAACAGAAACACTGGACATCTAACTTTAAGGTCTGCTGGAAGAATAAACCCTGAACGACTGAATTCAAGGTCGTCTGGAAGACTTAATTGAAGGTCGTCCACGTCATTCTTTACATTGTGATTTTGTATGGCCAGTTTCTCTGCATACTGAGCATCTATAAACCCTGTGTTGCTTCCGGGGTTTGCGTCCTCTCATCCGGGATAGCTCCAACCAAGATTGCCATCTTGATTTCTTCTGTTTCCCCGGACCACGGTTTTCGGCCGGAGGAAAGCATGTGCGTTCCTCAACTTGTTGTCCATTACAAGGATATATATTCTCTAAGTATCCTGCAAACAATAATTCTTTGAGTACACTGGATGTACAAGTGTGTAGATATGCAAACGAGCATATGATCCAGCAGCTATAGCATGAGAGCAAGGTATTTTCTCCACTTCATAGACACCACAATCACACTTTCCATTCTACAAATCAACCCCACAATCCTTTTTCCACCTTTCACAAAGAATCTACATCCATCAATTGGTTGGGCCCTCATCGTACCTGCTATCTCCGATCGAACAACAAGTAAGTATTCAAAACCAGTTTCCTAGCTTCTCCCTTATGAACTCCAATAGGAACTGAATCGGAAATTCTAGCTCGCTTCAGTGCAGAATTAATAGATTCAGCGATATTTCTTGTTTATATGTTGTACATGTCCCCGTGACAATAAAACCTTGACCATAGGCTGACGTCGGCATTCTCCAAATACGTTGCAAGGTCCGAGTTTGCACTTTGTATCTCAGCCATGTACCGGTCAAAATCTGAAACCGTATGAGCATAAGCAGAACCTTTCACCAAGTACAAGAGATGTTTTCCTTTTATAATTTTTGACAATGTTATCTTGAATGTGATAATAACATATTCCTCGGGTTGTCCAAGGAAACACCCTATCACATGCACTTTTAATGGCCGTGTGCCGGTTGGAGACTATACACAGAGGCTGCTCATCTAATACACAAGTAGCCAATTTTTTGAAAAACCATTCCCAAGAAGGTTCATGTCCAGCATCTACGATCCCAAAAGCCAATGGAAATATCTGAAAATTTCTATCTTGTGCGGCTGCAACTAGCAAAACACCTCCATACTTCCAACTTAGGTGAGTCCCATCCACCACAATGACTCTTCTTTGATACTTAAAACCTTTGATAGAACCTCCAAAAGAGAGAAATAGATACTTAAATCTATTTTCATAATCAAGTTCTATAGTCGTGATAAAATTGGGATTTGCTAAGGAGATTTGCTCGAGATATGATGGCAGACGCGAATATCCCTCTTCTGCTGATTCTCTCACCAATGTTTGTGCATATAACAGTGCTCTGTATGAAGTGTGTAATCAAGCGTCATGCCAACCATGTTCTTCATTGCATCGATGATATGCTGCAGAGTCAACTCATCAATGATTCCAACACGATCAATGAAAAGCCTACCAACATACTTCGAACTACTGTCTCCGCTGAGCGATTCGGTCTCCCACTGAGCATGTATGTGTTTCCACATACTTTGTTATCCAAAACATGTTTTTCCCATGTTTCACACTCGCTCTGATCTTCCATCCACAACCACTGACACAACATGTTGCCACAAGGAGAGTTTTTCGTTGTCAACCGTAGCTCTGCAAGCAGTGCATCCTTGCTAATAAAACTCTGGTTGGCATAGATAATGTTACCATTCGATCTTCCTCCTTCAATAGCATACGTCTTTTTGAAATCTTCAAAACACATATCATCATCTTCTTCCTCATCCTCATCTTTAACATTTCCATAACCATTGTAATCCTCACCATTCTCGTCCGTTTTGGAAACAATAGAGATATCAACATCCTCCTCCCCATCATCCTTCTCCCCATCATCCTCCTCCCCATCATGATTTTCATCTTTAACCAAATCATCATCATCATTTTCAAAACATTTATCAGCTTCATCAGCTTATTCCCTTTTCTCTGAAACCGTTTCCACCTTATATGGCTTTATACACAAAGCCGTCTCAATGCGTTTTGGTTATCTCGAACAAGTTTCGAACTTGTCTATTACTTGTAACATGAATAGGAGGGATGTCTGGATCCATCTGTTGAATCATTTCTGCTGGTAGTGAGTAGGTTATCTCCACAAATTATGTGCTCATATCCAGGTTAAAATCTTCTTGAGCCACTGAAACAAGTTCAGCATGTGTCGAACCTTCACTTAAAAGAAACATTCTCGCTGCTTTAAAATTATCAACCACAAAATCCAACAACCATCTTTGAACAACCATTCTCCATACAGTGCATGTAATTGACGCATCATCTGAAAAAAATTCAAAATAAAACACATTAGTAAACATAGAGAAAATGAAAGTTTACTAAACACTGATGCGGACGACATACCAGTAAGTCGTTTAGAAGACTTAGACGACTTACCAGTAAGTCATCCAAACAAGTCATTTTTGCAATTAACTTTTCAATGGGACGACTTAATTGTAACTCATCCAGCTTTCTTTGTTTAAAAAAAAAAAACTCTAGACGACTTGTTAGTTTTGCTGACCGACTTGTGTCAGATATTTGACTTTTTCTAGACGACTTACCAATAAGTCGCCTCCGGGAAAACAAAAATTTCAATATTTAATTAAAGCTAGACGACTTATATAAGTCGTCTCAGGTTAGTTTGCAATTCGAAAATAAAACTTCAATATTTTACTTTTCCCAAACGACTTACTTGAAAGTTGTCAAGTTTGACGACCTACGAGAAAATCGTCCGAGATAAGCAAGGTTTGACCAGGATCTCGGAAAAAAATCTGGACGACTTTGCTTATCCTGAAAGACTTTCAAGTAAGTCTTCCAACTGGATGACTTCCGTGTAAGTCGTCTGGGAGAAGGTAAATATTTAAGTTTTATTTTCCAATTGCAAAACTAACCTGAGACAACTTACAGATAAGTTGTCTAGCTTTAATAAAATATTGAAATTTTTGTTTTTCCAGAGACGACTTACTGGTGAGTCGTCCAGGAAAAGTCAAATATTTGACACAAATCGGTCAAATGCAAAACTAACTCGTTTATCCTAGATGACTTAATGGTAAGTCGTCTATGGTATTCTCTAGATTTTTTTTAACAAACAAAGCTAGACGACTTAGAATTAAGTCGTCTATATGACCAGATGACTTACTAGTAAGTCTTCTACAGCCAGACAACTTACGGGTAAGTCTTCTACGCGAACAGATCTGTTAAAAATTTCAATTTCATACCTTAAACTAGTGAGATGACTTCCTTAGCACACAGAGTCTTCTCCAACCACCCAGAACCTCAAACGAAAGTATCCCACAAAGAATAGTAAGCTTCAATGACTCTATCAACCATAAAAAAATTTGAATCAAAATCTTGAGTTTTTTGGATGAATATGGAGACAAAGTGAAAGAGATGTTGTTTTTACTTCATAACAATTGAGAAAGAGAGAGTGTAAATCGATTTTATGTGCATTAAGAGCTTGAAATTGGTTGTTCATAATAGTTAGGGTATTGATGGCAATGACAATCTTGTAAATACTTGAAGATGATGAGGGTGAGAGGGTAAAAAAATAATTTTCGAAAAAAATAAAAAAAATTAATGGTATTTTCGTAAATAATGTGAACAGATGGAGTGAATAGGACAAAAGAAAAGTAAAAAAAAAAAAGAAAAGATTAGTTTTGTGTTTGATTTTGAGTTTTGAGTCAAATTTGCAAAAAAACTCATATTTTTATGTTATTAGGGTCGGCCCGGGTTACGCCCGGATTTTTCGTTGAAATTTTAATTATATATGTTGTATGTTATTTTGATATATAAATATTATAATCTGTTATAAAACATAAGTAGTTAGACAATTATATAATTATTTTTAATTATTTATTGTTTTGTCTTTCGAATTTCAAAAATTTTGATATCCAAATTTTGTATGTGATAGATTATCAGTGTGTGTTTTTCTCAAAATTGTTGTGTATTGTGGCTCGTCTCGGCTTTTTTTTATTTATTTGTTGTGTGATATTATTTTATTTTCAATTTTTTAAAAAAATATTGTTTGGTTATTTATTACTCATTTTTTATTGTCTGAAATTTTTTAGATAATTATTCTAAATTTGAATTTATTTACCTAAAATGGAAAGAAAATTTAGTATGTGAATCTTTTTTTCCTTTGGTTTGATGAAACGTAAAGGAAACAATATGATAATAGATTTTTCGTCTTTCCAAACTTATAGACTTCTTTATTTATTTTAAATATGTTTAACTATTCTATAACTTTTACTTAACTATTAGATCTTTATTAAATTTATCATTAAATACAGAAAAAAAACTTTTCATTAAGCTTAAGTTATATTACATAGCATAATTAAATTTTAATTAACCTATTTTTATATCTTATTAGTTCTTGATATTAAATTAGTTTTATTATGTATTAATTGTTAATTATTTTTATTTCATTTTGTATTCTACGTTAACCTTAAATTTGGTAGTAAAAAGGGAACCAAAAATCTATAAGATTCAGTATTTTATTTTATAAGTCTAATGAAATGTATAAAGATTAATAGCGTAAATTAATTTATCCTCTTTCTCATGAATTTTATTTATTATAATTATAAATTTATTTGGTTTAATTATATTATATAATTTCACTAAATGATTATTTTTTATTATAACTATAATAATTTTATTTATTATAATTATAAATTTATTTGTTTTAATTATATTATATATTTTTACTAAATGATTATTTTTTTAACAAAAAAAGTAATGTCAATTTTTTGGTTTCAAATAAAAAAAAGTATTAATTATAATGATTTAGAAGTTATTAAATTGTTTGAAAGTTTTGGTGGCTGTATTTAGGATTTATTTCATGTTTGGTTGGGACATGTTATACGGATCAGTATGATATAGTTGTGTATTTTTGCAAGTTCTATTCTGGAGCCTATGGTATTATGTGCTATTTTTTCTCAAACTTATTCTTAAAAACTATTAATCAAGTGGAAAGATATTTACTCCTTTACTTTTTATTACTATTTCAAAAGAGATAAACACATACTCATCGTTGTGCTAGATATATTGAACGTAACAACCTTTTCTCATTTTCCTTCGCTTTTTTTATTTTATTTTTCTGATTTATTTGATTGGAAAAAGCTGTGAGATCTTAGCGGTCACTGAAGTGGTGTTATGAGGTGAAAGATTATGAGGCAAGATGGTGTTAAGCTAATATTCAGATTTATTTTGTCTTCATCTTGTGTGTATTAGTTTCAAGATAATTGATTGTTATTTAGTGTTTATTTTGATTATCCCCTATATATTAATTGAGAAGCATTACAACATTGTTTGGTAGCCACGTTTCATCATGAGAATGCCTCTCAAATTTACTAGAGAAAAATGTTGGTCTACATAAACATATAATATACTTTTTATTAAACTAAACATAAAACTGTTATTAGTACTATTCATTATTTCTTTAAATAAAATTTACTGAATTACCTAATATGGCTATAATATATGTATGACAATTAATTATTCGAATATAAAGATTTGATAAAAAATATTATAGCCTCTACTATTTTTGTTAAACTTATATTGTGAAAATAAATTAAACAATAACATTAACTATATAACAACAAAAAAATAGATTTTTTGATATATGTTATTTTTTGAATTTTTAAAACGACTATAAACTAATAAAATATTTAAAAATTTCACATATAATATTTTTGATTAGTAGCTTAAATCCCCAATATATTAATCCGGGAGCATTATAACATTTTTTGGTAACCACGTATCACAATGAGAATTATTTTCATAACTCTTAGAAAAATATGTTGGTCCAACTAAACATATGTTATATTTTTATTATACTAACTATCATATTTAATTAGTAGTGTACAAAAACAAAATTTTATATTCTTTCCTTAGATAAAAGCTACATGATTACTTAAAATGATTAACATATATATCACAATTAATGTTCATGAATAATAAAGATTTGATAACAATTTTTTATCCTCTTTACTTTTTATTTAATTTATATTACTAAAAGAAACTAAACAATCACATTAGTCATATAATAAAAAAGTTAGTTTTTTTCTTATATGTTATATTTTTAATTTTTTTTAAATGATCATAAATTACTAAAAATGGTAAAAATCTCACATTGAAAATTTTGTGATCAATGATAACGTTTTTTTAATTCAGCCAATCATTTTCTAACCAAATGGATCGCGCATAATAGAGTGTGTTTTGTTTAAAAATTATTGCATTCCCAAAATCAATATGAACCATCATCCATTTCATATAAATTTTTGTTACAATAGAAAATATATGGTTGGACAAAAAATCTGAATCAAGAAAACCGAACCAAATCTAATCCAAAAAGTAGTACAAATTTTCAACCAAAATTGGTTAGATATCCAAACGAATTCGAAATTTTGGTATCTAGAGAAAAAAAATTGAATCAAAATATCTCGGGTATCCGAATGTACTCGAACCAGATTTATATACTTAAATATATTAATTATTTTTAAATTTAACAGCTAGAATATACAAAATACATGAGATTTTTTAAAATTTTCCAAAATACTTAGAAATATAGAAAATATTTAAATGTACATTTTTAAAATAGCTAAATGATATTCCAAATACCAAAAATATTTGAAATATTAATTGATTTTTTATCCAAATATTTAAGATAAAACAATTTTATGTTAAGTTTAAGTATTTTGGCATTCATTTTTCAAATTTATATGTTATATATTATATTTACTTTTAGATTTTGAAAAATTAAAAGTACATATGAATGTTAATATTTTTAAAAAAATTTAGATGGGTTATCCGAACCTGCAAAGATTCAAACCAAACCACAAAGATTTAAACCAAACAAAATCTAACCGAAACAAATGGTACCCAAATACCTATTCATAATCAAATGTAAAAAATGTTATTGGTAGCAAAATATATATTTAAATACAACATATTTTAAAAAGCTCACTCCGCGCACTGCACGGATTATCATCTAGTAATAAAATGAATGACATGTTCACTTAGACATTTCACCATCTCTATCAAAATTTGATGTCTGTTTATATTTTGTACATTTTTATTTTTAACTACTGTCAAACATATTTTGCAAAATTATATTAGTTTTAGTATTATAATATCTTATATTTTGTTTGTTTTTCATAAAAGCACATAGTTATTTTTATGTGTCTGATTATTATTTTACGCAGTAATTGATATAAATTTAGCGTGTACACAATATCATTTTTAAAAACAACATACAATATAATTTATGTGAAAATCTTTGTATTTGTTTGATCTGTTTATTCCTTTTGATTTAGTTGTATTCTGATTTTTCCTATATATTTAATGCATATTAATTCCTAATGTATTACTATTAAAAATCTAGTGATATACACACATAAAAATATATATATTCAAATTTAGTGAGTATCTGATTTTTCTTAATTTATTGAAAATAAGAACAAGATTAAATATCACTATTTATATTTTGTTTTATTATATAAGTAATTCCTAACATTTTTCAATGTTGATAAAATAAAATATCTAATAATATAAATTATGGATTATTTTCAGTCAATTTATGTGAGAATCTTTGTATTTGTTTGATGTGTTTATTCTTTTTGATTTAGTTTATATTCTTATTTTTAATGTATATTTAATGCATATTAATTCCTAATGTGCTACTATTAAAAATCTAATCATACACACACATAAAATATATATTCAAATTTAGTGAGTATCTGATTTTTCTTATTTTATTGAAAATAAGAATAACATTAAATTTGACTATTTATATTTTTTATGTTATTAATAACATTAAATTTGACTATTTATATATTTATTTTATTATATAAGTAATTTCTAACATTTGTTAATGTTGATAAAAGAAAATATCTAATAATATAAATTATCTATTATTTTGAGCCTTATAATTTATTTGAATTCAATTTGAATTCATGGAAACTATGATTTTGAATATATTTTTTTATCTCAAAACTTTTTGTTCTTAAAAAGAATTGATCAATGTATTCACATAAAGTAAACATTTGTTAATATTAAATATTATTTTTGTGCAATAATATTTTTACATACCATGTGTCATTTTCTACTCATCCTATTTAGTGACATATCATCACCATGAGAGAGAAAATTTAAATTTATATAATAAAGTTTAATAACAACATGCTATAAGTAAAACATTGCATTGAAATAAATTCTTACAATTTTATACTCCCCAATTATACTATTAGAACCAAACTAAAACAAACAAACAAGACATCTATCTAAATTGTGTAAATATCCGGATAATTTTTAAAAAACAATTAACTGAAAATTTGTCATATATTATAAAATATTTTTTCATACATATATGTATATTATAATGCGAATGAAAATATCTAAGTATTCAAGATATGGTTTATATATCTAAAAATATTGGTTTTATTTAATTATGAAATAAATAAATAAATAAATATTTATAAGATAATATATACATTTATATTTTTCTGATATTCAAATTAATTCGATTGGTTATATTTCTAGAATATTGACTGTTCATCATATATCAATTTTATTTCAAATGATATAAGTAACAATATTAAAATATTTGCAATATTTTTAATTTGTATTTTATTTCAAAATAAATTTAGTAGTTAAATTTATTAACAAGAATATAAATATTTAAATTAAAAATTATTTCAAATTATTTTTAATATTAATCATTATAAAAAAAATATTGTCACATTAGCATTAAGAAAAACAAATTAATTTCTAAAAATATTAATCCATTTATTTTACATTATTATTTTTATCAAAACAATATTATTTTGTATTAATCATATTATTTTTCTATCAATTTTGCATTTATCATGTAAACTGCAAGAATAACAGTTGAACTATACCATACTTTAATTTTGCATCGTTTATATTATTAAAACCACCGCTACTTAATCTTACAAAACGCGATTACACAAATAATGTCATTTTCTAATATATGTATGTTGTCAGTTTTTTTTGTTTAAATTATTTTTTTCAGTTTAAATAGTACTGTATTAACAGCAGTATTAAAAATTACTCCATGCGTTTTATTTTAATTGTCATTCTAGGTTTTTACACACAGATTAAGAAAACATTTAATTTTATATATTTTTAAGATAAAAATACAATTACCTATACACTTAACCACTTTTCAACCAATAGAAAAATAGAATATCATATAGAATTAATAAATTTTGTCTCGAAACTCAAAAACGACACTTTTTGAAACGAATTTTTTTTGTCTAGAATGACAATTATTTCGAAACGGATGGAGTATTAAATATACGGCCGACGGAAAAACAAGTTTTAAAGGACAAGGACACTTGGACGGAAACTAGAAGTCGGTAATTAAAAAAATAATTTAAAGGAATGTATTTTTTCTTTTAAATACATATAAATGTGTGCTACTATTTATATAGCTTTGCTTCTCCTTCCTCATTTCTCAATTTTCAGCGTTGAATCAAATCTCTCCGTGTTCCCTTTGCTTCAGGTTCGCTTTATTATTACACAGTTTCTTAGATTATTGTCTGAAAATTACCTGTGAATTTTCAAAATAAAAAAACATGTGTAACGAATGGTTCGTGTCTTTCATTCATGTCGTTCTCCACTAATGCTCGATCATACATTTCGTCCAAAGTCTTCACCTTTATTAGATCCTTGATTTTCATCTGTTTAATTCCACTTCTCGGTATCGTTTTCTTTTTGTCTTTGGATTCTTCTGAAGAAATTGTGAATAAAATTGATGAAATCTGTTCCCTTTGTCCATTTCATCTGATCTACATGCTTAGCATTTAGATCTGCGCTTCAGCCACTCTTCTAGATTGAATCAAAGAGGTTTCATCATTACGTAAATTCGGGGAAAGAGCACATTTTTACGATTGAATTGATCCAAAGATCTCATCTTTTTTTTGTTCTGTTAGATCTGGTTTCTACTTCTGTTACGTCAGCATTTGTCTGTGTGCTTATATCACTTGATCTTTCTGTCTTTTAACTCCTTTAAAAAATCTAAACTTTTTGTTCCCTTGGGATCTAACTTTACCTACTTCTTCTATGTACTAAGCACTTAGATCTGCACCTTTTGGTCCATTTATGGTAAATTTTATGAAATTTGAAAATGATTTGGATTCTTCTTTCACAGGTAATATTTGAGTTAACTTCTTAGTACTACCATGGGATCCACTATTGATGCCGCAAACAAGGTAATGGATTGTAAAACATAGTTATGTTCTAATTACCTAACAGTGCTTGTCTGCCTGGGAGATACAATGTTAAAGCCGTTTGAAATTTATGTTTGGTCTGTTTTCTCCAGGGTGTAAATGGAACCGCTAGTGCCAAGAAACCTACAGTTATATTTGTTCTTGGTAAGTTCATCATGTCCCTTATTTTTCTTTGTTAAAAACCGTTACTTCTCAGCCTTCATACTTGTGGTCTTCTTAACGCGGTTGATTGCGTTGTCCTAATGATCCATGAGATGTTCTCTTAGGTCGACTTATTAGAAGTTTATTGTACATCTTCTTGAGTTTAGTACCTGTGTATGTTGAACAGGTGGTCCAGGAAGTGGGAAAGGTACACAGTGTGCCTATATCGTTGAACATTTTGGTTACACACATCTGAGTGCTGGAGACCTTCTTAGAGCTGAAATCAAATCTGGCTCTGAAAATGGGTACGCCCTCAAAAGCATTATCCTTCTCTAGGTCGTTTATTGTAGGTGGTTGGACTTGGTTTATGTAATTGTTTTTCCGTTTAAATGGTTTGTGCAGGACTATGATCCAGAATATGATTAAAGAAGGGAAGATTGTACCATCTGAGGTAACAATCAAGCTGCTGCAGAAAGCAATTCAGGATAATGGGAATGACAAGTTCCTCATTGATGGTTTCCCTCGCAATGAGGAAAACCGAGCAGCATTTGAAAAAGTTGTAAGTAACATTAAAAGTTTCTTTCTTTTGGCAATACAATTTGCTTAATGACATGTGTTTGATGATTTTTGTAGACTGAGATTGAACCCAAGTTTGTCTTGTTCTTTGATTGTCCTGAGGAAGAGATGGAGAGGCGTCTGTTAGGCCGAAACCAGGTTAGTATGATATGAAAAGCTCTGTGACTTTGCTCTGTCTAATCTCTTGTTCCATATATATTGATTGTTGTCTCTATTGAAGGGGAGAGAGGATGACAATATTGAGACTATAAGGAAGCGTTTCAAGGTGTTTCTTGAATCTAGCTTACCAGTGATTCAATACTACGAAGCTAAGGGGAAAGTTAGGAAGGTAAAAATCTTGTTTTGAGTCTCATTACGGTCCAGCAAGTGTAAGCTGTAACAAAGTTTTGTTGTTTTCTTCAGATTCATGCCGCAAAGCCCATTGAAGATGTGTTTCAGGAGGTGAAGGCAGTCTTTACTCCTGAAGCGGAGAAGGTAAAACACAATACTTGTGTGATTCTCTAAACCTCTAGTATTCAAAAAGGAAATAAAAGATTCCTCATAGGAATCACATAAGTTGTACTGTAATGTAGAAGCTTGTAACTAACTAAAGTTTGTCGGTCTGAATCATAAATGCATCATGACTGTGCTGTAAAAGATGATAAATAATGCATTTGCATAAACTTTGATGATCCAACTTTCTTTTTCTCTTCGCAACTTCGTTAATGAATAGAGCAGTGCCAAATAGCTTGGCACGGTAATAAGCTATAGAGGCCAAGTAGCTGCAGCTATGAATCCACTATTTTATTGGTAGAGATCTTATATTAAACAATTCTGTAAATTGTCTTATTTAAGGTTGAAGCCTAGGCTGCAGCATCGTAAAGACATGGATAAACTGATCAGGTATGTTCATTTACTTTTCAAATTCAACTCAAGTTCTGGTCTAAAAAGGTAACTTGAGAATCTGGAATAAAGGGCTTTGGAAGCTGATGCTTTGTTATAGCATTTATTATATATGGTATCTAGTTCTCTAAGCATCTCTGACATGTATGTATGTGATGATTATTAATGTCTGCTTTCTTGAAAAGATTTGCAGGTAGCTGGGTGGTTGCATCTTTACCGGGAAGTCTCTGCTTGGCCTTATTTTTTTCTATACAAATATATGATATGATTACTGTTATTATTACTATACACCTTTTACCTATTAATATCATTTTTGTTTTGTTTCTTTGTACTTGATGGGATTTGTGATTGGCTTTCTGTAATTTCTTTTTTTTTTCTGTAATTTCATAAACCAAATTCATGGGACTTTTTACAATATATACTAAGATTAATGGAATCTCAGTGCTCTGGTTACTTTTTCTAGTTGTTCTCTCAGATTGTGGTTGGATTTAAGTTTTATTAATAATAGTGAACTATATACCTCATACATTTTCATATTTTCAAATCACTAAATGGCAAAAAGAAACAAACAATGATGATGTAATTCTAAAACAAAGAGTTATCCTACACAAGTTAAACCAGACAGAAATAGCTAACTTTTATTCAAGTCAAACCAGCCTAAACATAGCAAACAACACAAACAAATAACAAAAAAAATACTCTATATAGAGGCAAAAACTCAGTATATAAAACCTGTATACACATCTCATGTCTATCAAACAATAAACACAGTAGTCTGATAATCTTTGTTTGGAATACAAGAGACTTTGCAAGAGAAAATGGCGGGAAAAGTGTGTATGGTGATGGCATTGGTGATGATGGCATGTGTATTACAAGCATGCAATGCTGATGAGAGCAAGACAACGCAAAACCCAAAGTTCGAGTGTTTCAGAAACTGTTCCGTAGAATGTGGCAAGCAAAACAAACCTTGTTACCAAGATTGTTTGACGATATGTGGTCTCCCACAACAACCTTCTAAACCAACTACATCTTCATCGCCTTCCTCCACCGTCTAATTTTCTATCTTATATCGAATGAGCTAAATGCTAACACTGTCATCTATATGAGTTTTATCATGAAGGAAAGAATCGAGAACTATCATCAAATGTGATTGTGTGATAAAGTCTATGTAAATCTAATGATTTGCAGCATATGTATACACATCTATTATAATGACAGATCATTCTGTCATATACATGTGATAAACGATTCACATATAATAATAATAGAAACGTACAAAACAAAGGGGGAGTACTGTAAATAGACTGTCTAACCATTTAAAATCATACAAAACTCAGAAACATGGAATCTGATCATTATATAATAACCTAAAAACAAAAAAGATCCATCAGCTTTCCTTTGTTTCTTAAGCAATCTCTGAAAATGCCAATTGAGGAAAACCTTCTCCTTTACTTAACTTTCTGCACTATGCTTATAGTTAAACCCTTGTCTGAAGTATACATCCTCCATGATTGCATTCTGCACCGTCTGAAACAAACAGTTTGAAGCAAGCACAAAAGGATTCACATTAAGAACACCAAAAAAGGACAAGGATTTCTCTCTCTGTCTCAAGAACAGAGCACTTTAAAACCCTCTCTTGTCAGGACAATCTGCTGCCCTGTGTCCTGAACTTCCACAATTGAAGCAAGCACCTCCAAAACTCCTGTTTTACAGACATCAGATCAATCAGTTTTAATAGGCAAGTGCGCAGATTTTGATATAGATTGTTTGAAACTTTAAAAACTCACCTCTCCCTGGAAGGAGCTCTGCTGCTTGATGAACGTCTGTCACTACCGCCGCCAATCAACCAATCATCAGAACTTCCTCTGGAACCACCACCACCACCACGGGACCAGCTGCTTCCTCCACCACCACTGCTTCTACTTCTTCTGTCATCATCACCTCCCCAACTATCACGTCCTCGTGATGATCCTCCTCTACCGCCAAATCTTGATCCTCTAGAGCCTCCTCCTCCTCCTCTAGGCATCCTGTCTCTGCTAGAGAACCGTCCATAGTTGTCACTAGACGGTCCATCATCTTGCAGCGGAGGCAACTACAGAAGATGCCAAGTGTTGTTAGTCAAAAAGGATCTTAGTCTGTATATGTTATGTTGTATCACAAGAGTGAAAGCCAGGATGAATACCTTTGTTATCAAGGATACACTGTTTCCTTCTGGCACTTCTTGCTCTAGCAGCTCTTTCGCGATGTCCTCTGGTAGATCAAAAACAGCTCCTTGCACCTGATACATTAGCAGAATCAGAGATTTGTAAGATAGTTTCAAAGATACTGCTGATATGATGATCATTTTAATGAGACTGACCCTGTCATCTGCGATCATGAAGATTTTTCCAACTCGATCTGCAGCTGGACGGTAAACATCGGAAAGAAAACCAGTCACAGACCTTGCAGACAGGAAGCCTCTAGAGTTTGTTGGATCTCGTATCAACTGCAAAGTCACCCATCCCTGCAGTCCAAAATTTCAACTTCAGTTCATGATGGTAGGATTATCAATCTATCTAGAGGACTTTAAAGAGTTGCTATTAAGTATTTAGTGGATGTTGAAGTTGGTTCTCAAGAAGTAAGCTAAAATGTAAATGACCTATCATTTGTTTTCATGAATCTTAAAGCATAACTGAGAATTAAACCTGCTCATGACTGAGGAGAGATCTAGATGAAGGTGGCTGAGAGAAACCACTCAGGTGAGCTAGAGCTGCAGCTAAAGCATCTGTTCCTTTTTCCTCAAATAGTTTCTGAGCAGTTGCTGAGAAAAACTTAATAGACTCAGGGTGAACACCGTTTAGAGTAGCAACCACATGGTCTGCTGAGGCTTCCAACAAGTCTCCAACGGTTGGTGGGCTAATAAACTCAAATCTGCAGCCTACATCACGCTCGAGAGACCTCACGGTTCTCTTTTGGCTGCTGCTGTGCATGAGAATGGCAGAGCCTTCTTTCCCTGCACGCCCAGTACGACCAGAACGGTGCACAAATGTCTCTGGGTCATTAGGAAGTTCATAGTGGATAACCTGTAAAAGAAAATGTCAGAACAAACAGATAAAGATGACATAAAAGAGGATAGATAAACTATCTACTGAAACTTTGAAAACTTACTAGATCTACGTTCGGGATGTCAAGTCCACGAGACGCAACATCAGTGGCAACTAGTACTGTGAACTTCCCTTGACGGAAACCATTGAGTGTTCTCTCTCTTTGATGCTGAGAGATATCTCCGTGAAGTGCTTCGGAAGCTATACTGTTTGACAAAGCTAGAGAGACCTCGTCTGCATCTCTTTTTGTTTGAGTAAAAACAATGGTCTTGCCACCCTTCGCATACACCTTCAAGTTTTGAAAAAATTGAAATAAACATTAGAGAGCTAAAGAGACCAATCAACCATGTTAAGGAAATAGCAAACTATCAGCTAAGACATACTGTTATAAGGTCGCTAAGAATCGTCCGTTTTGATGTCGATGTGGCTGAGATTGCATAGAGTTTGATCCCTTCCGCAAGCTTCTCATCTTGGTCTCCAACCTGCCAATCCAGTAAAAACAAACAAGACGATAGCCTTAAGCATCTGAGTGCAATCTAGTAACGAGAAGAACCAATGAAGCAAGCTTACCAGATCGATGTTCAAGGGATTGTCAAGGTACTTCCTGGCCAACTTCTTCACCCAAGTAGGCATAGTCGCTGAGAAAAGCATGCTCTGCCTCTTCTGTGGGAGATTCTCAAGAATCGACTCCACAGCCTCCTCAAACCCAACAGCAAGCATCTGGTCAGCTTCATCAAGTACCAAGTACTCAACTTCACCCAACTTAAGACTCCTTCCTTCAATCAAATCAATGATTCTTCCAGGAGTTCCAACAACAACATCAACACCACGAGTGAGAGCATTCTGCTGAATGGTATAAGAGACACCACCATACACACAAACAGTGCTCAAGTAAGGCGCAGACTCCTTAATCTCCTTCTCCACTTGCTTAGCCAGCTCTCGCGTAGGCGCAAGGACAAGGAACTTAGCAAGACGACCAGGCTTCCTATAACACATAACATTTAGAAAACATTTAGAACACAAAACAATGCAAATAGAGATGTAAAGTTAACAATAACAGAACCTGAAAGCAGAGTAGTCTCCAGCTTGTTCAGTGAGGCGTTTGATAATAGGGATACCGAAAGCTAAAGTCTTTCCAGTTCCTGTCTTTGCACGAGCTATGATGTCACGTCCTTGCAGAGCAGGAACCAACACAGCCCTCTTCAGACAACACAAAACAAACAATACGTCAATCAATACTTCAAAGGATAAGACTTTAACAGTTTTGAGATTGAAAGGATAAGACTTTAACAGTTTTCAGATAACAACCTTTCTGCCCTTTAGACCTTATCATGAACATAATAAAGGATGAGACTTTTAAACAGTTTATGAGATTGAAAGGAAGAGACTTTAAACCTGAATGGGGAAGAGGTGAGTGATACCACGCTTCTCCAGAGACTCACCGAGACGCTGAGGCAAACCGAGTTTCGAGATAGCGAGCTCTTCACCATCGTCGGAGGAGGGGGAGGAGGAGTCGCCGTCGAGGTCGAATTCGTCGGAAAGGCCGAGGCTTTTGAAAGCTTCCTCGCTGAGAACGGAGTTTGGAGTAGCGACGGCGGAAGGGATGAGGAGAGAGGAGGTGGAAGAGGAGTGGATAAGACGAGTTGTACGAAGAGAGAAGGGAGAGAGGAAAGGTTTGTTGAGAGAGAGAGGTAAGCAAGTAGACCTCTTCTTGGAGTTGGTTTTGGAGAATTCCAGGTGAGGGACCTGGTAAAGAGATGGAACTCCCACCGTCGACGCCATTTTTGTTGGAGAGGGAGAAGAGTGAAGAGATAAGGTGAGAGAGTTTTTTGAAAGGCTTTGTAACCTTCCACGCCTTTCTTTGCTTCTCTGCTCTGCCCTATCTCTAGTATTTATTTTGTGACACTCTCCAAGTGGTGGTGTAAAATATCAGATATCTTGGGCCTTATGGGCCGGTATTAGGTGTAGTTAAGCCCATTATATGGATTATGAAATTTATCATTCTGGCCTTGTTTGGGAATATTNTTTTTTGAAAGGCTTTGTAACCTTCCACGCCTTTCTTTGCTTCTCTGCTCTGCCCTATCTCTAGTATTTATTTTGTGACACTCTCCAAGTGGTGGTGTAAAATATCAGATATCTTGGGCCTTATGGGCCGGTATTAGGTGTAGTTAAGCCCATTATATGGATTATGAAATTTATCATTCTGGCCTTGTTTGGGAATATTATGGATGTTTTTAGGGAGACTCTATTTGCCATGTAAAAAGAGCGACCTTGAGCCTGAGATGGTTCCAGTTTGACGCTTTAAATTTAAAATACGTGACTAAACTAATCGTTTTTTTCACAGTTCTCACCTTTGACACAAGTTGTACTTGTATCACACCTGATCTCTTGTTAACAGTGTGAGTTACTGGTAAAGATCTTAGAAGCAAAGGCATGAAATGCTTTACTTTTAAAAGAAGTGTAATATATGTCCAAGCTTCAGACTAGACAAGGGTGTTCGAGTTCAGGTCGGCTATTTCAGGTTTTAGTTCTAATTTGTAGCTAGTCCCATTATAGTAAATTTGTAATAGCTATATACATATCCGTTTTGGTTCTAATTTGTATCACATTCAGAAATTCATAAAGTAATCATGCATCGTTTGGTTTCAGATTTTTTTGGGTTGAGTCGGGTTATATTGAATATATAATTAAAATCTAAACATAAAAAGTAATACCTAACTGAATAAAAAATAGGGTTTTCTGCGAATAAACTCTCGATGTGTTTTTTTTTTGCAATTTTGAGCACAATCTCTAAAACCTACTGGTCAGGCCACCAAGTGCCAGTCAGCCTGCAAAATAGCACAAGAGCTTGAACCCTAGACGTTTCACATATTTTGTAGGCTCTCTAACCATTTCGGCCAGCTGAGATATTTTTATAGTTAACAAACACAATTGTTTTATACCAAACTATTCCAAAACAATCGTGTTTCTTTTCTTTTTCCCTTGGACATAGAAATTTGGGTGATGGCTGATCCTTCGATTTTTATTCAAGAAACTATTCTTTTCAATTTTCTTTGCTTATAGTTATTATCTCACATGTTTTGAATAACTATTAGAAACAAATCTGACTCAACTCCATCTTCTTCTTAAAATGTTATCGTGGTGAGAGCAAGAAAATAAAATTATGATGCGCTCCGGGCAATAGCATAGAAAAGATATATGTTGTGCTCAAACGGAAGAAGAAGAGGAAAAAAAATTAATTAACCTCTAATGTCCAAAGGAAGAAGAAGAAGAAACAAAATTATTTCGAATGATTTGGTATATAAATAATTGTGTGTTTATAAGAAAATAAATTATCTAAGATGGTCGAAGTGGTTAGATAGCCTATGAATTTTGTGTAACATCCACTCCAGGGTTCGAGTTTCCTATACTACCATTTTTCATTAAAATTTATATCAAGATGACGTTGTACTATTGGAGCTTGCGGTTAAAATTGCAACAAAAAAAACTATATCAAAATTTTTTTTTACAGAAAATCCAAAAATAATAACATCTAAAAAATTATAACACGGAAAAATATTTAATAATGACAATAATGTGAAACTTTTAAAAAAATCTGAATCCATAACTAGGCCAGGGCATAATAACCAAACCCGATCACCCGAACCGAACCCGGTCTGATAAAACCGGTTCGGGTCGGGTTCGGATCTTGAGAAATATCCGATTGGTCGCGATTTTTTGGTATGATGGGTTTCGGGTCGGGTCGGGTATATACCATGCACCCGATCGGGTTAACGGGTTATCCGATAAAATTAAACCCTAACACTAAGCTTCTTATTTTTCTTTCTTCCCCTTTTCGATTGCGGTTCCTCAGAATCTCCATTAACTAATCGAAAGATCTTGATTCACCTAAATCCCATAAACCTTTCCTAATCATGATCCATTCTGATTTATATTCCTATTCTGTCTAGCCATATCGAAAACTCAAAACCCTAGCATCTATCCCTTTTAAAAGAAACTTCAATTGCTCGAAGTTGAGATACGAAAGCACCTAAATTTCTTACCTCAACTGTCAAGAAATCACACAGAGGTGATTTTCCTATTCTTTGCAATTGATTAATGGGTCTTTAGTTCTTGGTTTGTCTTTTGGGGTTGTCGGGTATGTTAGGTTTGTCTTGTTCCATTTGAGTTGGTTGTTTTCTTTTTTAGATAGAATAGTTTCTTAAGTCGAGTTCGTGTATGTTTCTTATGGGATTTTCAGTTTTAAAGTTTGATGGTTCTGAAACGTGTTGAAGTTGTAGATGTTTTGTTAAGTCATTTTTGTAGATATTTTGTTAAAATGATTTACCTTGTTGTATCTGTTTGTTAACTCATATTCTAGATGTTTTGTTTGTAAGCTGATTCTTTGATGTTGTCGTTCACCATTTGCAGATGGATTCATCGTCTTCCAAGATCCCACAAGACAATGGAGCTGAGTCAGCTGACAAAGGAGCCGAAGTTGGGTACGAAGACTACCAAACCACTGATAGGCGTGGGAAAAGGAAAGAAACAGAGAGCCCATGTGAAGAAATTTCTCAGGCGAAGAAATTCAAAAAGGTTGTTGTTCCAAGGTCTGACGTTTGGAACCATTACACAAGAACAAAGCAGAGCCGTGACAGGTGAATTTGCCACTACTGGCAAAATGTGTTCTCATGTGCAACAAAATCAGGAAATTCCAATCTCCAGAAGCACCTGCTCATCTGCAGAGAGTACCAGGCAGTTTGAAGCCATCAAAGGTACCTGAGAAAATTGTCAGAGAAGCTACGAATGAGCTATTGGTGTTAGCTGAATTACCTCTTTCTTTCGTAGAAAATACAGGATTGAAGTATTTCTGCAACAAGATAAATGATTTTACTGCACTATTAATCTGAGTTCGTGAAAGTAATGTTTTAAAAAAAAAAAATCCGTGAAGGTGAATTTGTACAAACCTCACTCAAGGCGTACTGCTACTAGAGACATTGTCGAGATGTTCTTGAAGAAGAAGGAGGCACTGAAGAAATGGTTGTACACTAACCAACAAAGAGTCTCCCTAACTACTGACATTTGGGTTTCTCAAGTGACAGGTAAGGTTCTTTGTTTCTGAAAATTAATTGAAAATAATCTCATTTTTATTCATTCTAATATCATTGTTTTTTTTTTTGCAATTTTGAGAGGTGCAAGTTACATGGTTGTAACTGCACATTTTGTGGACCCAACTTGGCAGCTGAAGAAGATCATCCTAGGTTTCAAACTGGTCATGGACCATAAAGGTCAGACGATCTCCACTGTTCTTGTAGAATGCTTAGCTGACTGGGGAATTGAGAAACTTTTTTGCATTACGGTAGACAATGCTACTGCTAACACCTCTGCTCTTAGGCGCTTTCATAATGAGTTTAGATCAGTGTCGCCTGATGCTTTAGTCTTAGATGGTGACTTTCTTCACATGAGGTGTTGTGCACACATTATCAACTTGATAGCTAGGGAGGGTTTAGGTGATTTAGGCGCAAATGTGTTGGCAATCCGCAATGCAGTTCAGTATGTCCGGTCCTCAACCAATAGGTTAAACGCATTTGACCAGAGGGTTACTATTGGAAAGATGACACGAGGAAGCCTGCCTATGGATGTTAAGACTAGGTGGAACTCAACCTTTCTCATGTTATCTAGAGCCTTGCAGTTTAAGGTAGCCTTTGATAGGATGGAAGCAGAGGATAGACTCTACAATGACTACTTTTTAGAAGTAGAAAATGGTGTTAAGAGGTATGGACCGCCTGGTCTTGGTGACTGGAATGCTGTGGAGAAGCTAAAAAGGTTCATGGTCATCTTCTACAATAGCACACTCGTTGTGTCAGCTTCCTCAAAGTTGAACTCCTACAAATGCTATGGTGAGATAGTGACAATTGAGAGGAATCTGACAGCATTGACAGATTTGTAGCTCACTCACCTTTAGTTTTGTTTCTCGCTTCAGAATTTGGGAGTGTGAGAATTGAAGACTGGAGATTGCTCTGGAATTTTGAAGTCTTTTTGTTTCTGTTTCTGTTTTGGTGTTTTAGTGTTTTCTTTGCTTTTTATTTTAACTTTGACCTCATTAGAGATAAACTCTGTTTCGAGAGTTGCTTTTAAGGTTTATTAAGCACAAGTTTGTTTTCTGTTAAAGTTTAATAAAGGTTCTTTGGAGTTTATTTCATTATTGCTGATTACTTTGAGTCATTTTTCTAAGTACTCTTCTTCTTCATTTTGAGATAGTTGTGTACTTGTGTTCGTGTAAAGCATGTCATGTATTGAGTTTTCAAAGTGTGTTTGAAACTGAAACTATGTATGTTCACTCTTTACATGTTTATGTTTATGATGTGTTCCCTTTGTATCCTATTTATATTTTAGCAATCAAGACTTTAAAAGTATATAAGTGTTTCAGGAAACAAGATAACAGGTTTATATTTTCGGGTAATTTGAGGTATTTCGGGTACTATGAGTAGTTTGGATAACCGAAACCCGGTTTAGAATCAAACCCAAAAATTAAATGGGTTTAACCGGGTTTTAGATGTGCTACAGAACCCGACCCGAACCCGATAGAATCCGAACCGAGACCGAACCGAACTTTTATAATATCCGAATGGGATTGATTTTCGTAAATCCGAAGAACCAAATCCTGATTAGACCCGACCCGAACCCGAATGGTCACCCGATTGCCCAGGCCTATCCATAACACATGCAAGTATGTATCATGTATGTATAAATATACATGGTCGGCTAAGTAGGGAGGACGGTTAGTGCGATCGCTCTGGAGCCCGCTTTGCATCTAATAATTTTAGGGGTCTTAATTATCTTCATTAGTATATTTAATTACAGTTTCTTTAGTTAATATGTGCATGTTTTGATGCACATGCGTAAGACCAAAAATCCAAAAAAATAATAATATTAAAAACAATTAAACACTAAAATTTAACTAATTATAGGGGACCAAAATAAATTTTGCCCAAATGCCCATGTTTATATTGAACCGGCCCTGTGAATATAAGTCATAAATGTTCAGTTTAGTCGGATTATTTAGTTATTGAATTAAACCGAATCGAGACTCGATATCAAAATATCACATTATGAAATCCAGTCATATTATTTACCCACTCCGTAATAGTTTAGGGTCGGATCTAAGCAGGGGTGGAGGTTATGTGTAACAAGTGGGTCAGTTGACCCCATTAATTTAGAAAAAAAAAGGGGAAAAATTACTTTAGAAAAATTTGTAAAATATTTATTTTTGCTTAAGAAAAATTGTATTAACCCCATTAAAAATAAAATTTTGTCCTTACTAAATTTTTTTGACCCTAGTACAAAATGTCTCTGGCTCCACCATTGGACAATTAGAAAGATCCCCCTATACATTAAAAGAGAAGTCACTTTGACATGTGGCACTCACATAGCCTTTCTCAGAAGAATTCTAGCAATTCTATTGGTTGATTTTTTAGAATTTATTTTTTGATTTATTTTTACCATCGACACTACTAAAAATGAAATCCATTTAAATACTTACCTTTTGTGTTTTCTCGATTCAAAAAATATCCTTTTGCGATCCTTACTCTGTTTAATTCATTAATACGCATTAAATATTTTAGATGTCAGAGAAACAAAATTAATAGTATGTAATAGATGACAGGGAATAAACCGACTCGGTAACATTAACTATAGTATTATGTAAATCTATACCCCAAAATTCCTAAAACTAAACCATAACAATAGGGGAGCTGTTTGCCACCAAAACCCGAAAAATCCAACCCCTACCTAAATTTTTTAATATCATCTACAGATTAGTAAAATCA
>CAKOAT010114044.1:34645-47220 GCA_932364175.1 Eruca vesicaria subsp. sativa
AGAATTATAGCCTCAGTCCTGCAACCGGATCCTATCGAGCAACCGATCATTCCTACAAAATGAGTATCGTCAATAGTACAAAAACACAAGATCTCTTCTTGTGAATGAAAACATGTTCCTAAGTTTGGTAGACTTTCCGTCTCTGTTTTGAGTGGATCACTCAACCCAAATTTTCTCATTCGTAATTTTTACATCAATGAATTTTATTATATTTTCAATAACTGAAACGCTAATTTTTAAATTTTTTTTGCATATGTGATTGGTCAGGTTATAGACTTGGGAGTGCTTGAAACTATCCAAGTTGCATTGAAGTTTACACCTCGCGACATCAAGTAATTTTTTTTATCTCACGTTTATTATTTTGAGTGATCCTTCAAGTTCATATTAATTCAATACTTATTCTACTTTTAATAATAGTGACTCTCGTGTATCCTGCTGTGTGAGATCCTCTATGAGGGTTGCAGTAAAGAAGAAGAAAGAAAAGCCATATACCTAATCAGGTTTGTAAGGATCGGGAGATTTAGAGGTATAAACTTTTCTTATCTATTAAATTAAAAAAAAAAATAATAGATAATATTATTTTCAAGTGGATGTTAATTGTATTATAATATATTTACCTATTTATTCGCTTCAGGTGAACTCCAAATCACCAATGCATTTGAGGCATCACAGCTCTTGATTAATCCTGCAATTTCCGAGACTGATGCCTTCAACAAATGTGATGTTTCATTCATCTTTAAGATTTTATCTTCGGTCTATATAGGTATTTTCTTGAACATGATTTCATTATGTTGTTTATATACATATTAATAAACTAATCATGCTGTATTTATATGGAAATTAGGATTTATAATAACGTGAAAAAGACAAAGTATCTGGAAATAACTTATCTTTTATTTTAAATTTATGTTCTCTTTATAGAATAATGAAATCCATAAAATTTATAATGTTGAATATTAATATTTTCTCTGAGGGTATATTATTCCTGAAAGGAAAAAAAAATTCACCATTTTTAAGACACTTAAACACAGATACTAGAGCTGTAATTAATAACTGTAACAGTAAATAGAAAAAGTCAAAAGAATCTTAGGCTTTCTTGCCATTGTTATTTGGCTTTTGTTATTCAGATTTTTTTTGAATCAATTTTACAACAATTAGATTTTTATTAACTATTAACTATGGATCAAAAAGAAAGATGCGAAATCAGATTTACCTTTTTGTGGTCTTTCAAATCTTCTTAGGAATTTGTCAAAGAGACCTGAAAAGATGAAGTTCTTCAGCCATCTCAAACTCATCGTGTTTTTCACGGATGCCTTCAGATCCAATATGCATAACAAGTTAAAAAAAAAACAAGTAAGATTTTCTTTTTAGATTTTTATATCTGCTAAAAGAAAAAATAGAGAAAATCACCTAAATAGACTGGAAAAGGTGAAGTACTTTGATTTGCTGCCATCGATTTGCACCTCTTCAAGCAGTCGTTTCCATTTTTACCACCACAAGTAAGCCGCGGCCGTTCGTATCATGAGTGCTCTAGCTTCGATTAAAGTTTGGCCATGGAAATCGTCTTTCGATAAAGAAACATCGAGACATAAAATTTTGTTCTTTCCTTTTCTGTTTTTTTTTAAAGTGATTGGTCATTGACCACACAATTTTGTCATCGTTTCAGATGTTTTTACTTTGGGCCATTCGGGTCGGGATTAGTATCTTTTGTATTTCAAGTTCTTATTTCTATGTGCAATTCGGGCCCATTATAAATATTGTGTTTGTATTAACAAACATGATTAAACATATGATTATTAGTTTTTACTTTTTAAATATATGTTTAGACATTCCTAAAATATCATAATGAAACACGTAAATATTTATTTAGAGCTTAGTACAAATGTATGTTAACAAAAAAAATTGTTTATAAAATAACTTTAGCATAATAGAGAATATGTATTTATGCATAATAATATTTTCACCTAAAATAAAGAATTACAACACATATACAATACAATTTTATTTAGTGATAATAGAAAATATGTTACTTATAAAAAACTACATACTATTAATTTCAGATTTGGAAAATAAAATTCAACCTTCAACACATAATTTTTTTTGTGATGTTGCAATTATAAATACACACAATAACTACATATTGATACTGAAGTTACTTTGTTCCATCTCCTCCATGTAAAATATTGTGTACCAGCATTTTTCTGTGTCTGATGCTTTACCTCAAAGGCGGTGGTCTTATGATAGAAAATCTATTACTTCTAAAACTTTGTATTATTAAGTCCATAATTTGAATCTGTATATACCCGCACAGGATGCGGACCGGTCACCTAGTTTTATCTTAAACAAAAACTCCCAAATTATGTAAAAAGGTAAATTTTTTATTTTTATTTTTAAATTTTTTTTTTGTGCACTGAAGGTAAATTTTTTATTTTTAAGAAATGCTTCAGGCTCCTGGAATCTTCGGCCTTGTCGCAACCGTTCCAATATCCTAATTTTGACTCAGGTTCGGGTTTGGATTAAGGTTTTGGTTTTTATCCCCATATGTAGTTGAAGGCTTGAAGCTTTTGGCTTTGCCGACAAATGATGTTTTAGTTTATTATTGTAAGTGTATTATTATGAACCGTCTATATTGGTATCACTGGAATCTGGATAGCTTAGACTTGTGATTGAATATTGATGAAAAATAGAGTATTCTAATTTAAAAAAAAAGATATTAAAGAAAGCGAAATAATTTATTTAGGGGTTGAAGTCACAGGCTGGATTGGATGGACGTTGAATCTAAAAATCTTCAAAGACTATAATTAAAAAAGAAAAAAAAAATCTTAAATCTTTTCTTTTCGAAACTTGCTTTGCTGTGAAACCCATCTCCAAAAGTTTGTTCCTTTTCATAGGGGAAGGAGGAAGAAGAAGGAAGAAAGAAAGGCTTATCAAAACCCTCATCTCAAAATCCACAATAAATCCGCAAAATTAGGGTTCTTTTCTGTTTCTTTGCTTCGTTACTACGCTTTCATTCTTTCTCTTCCTTCCTTCCTTCCTGATTACGAATCGCCATTTCCCAATCTTCGATTCATACTTGCTGTAAAGGTTCCAACTTTTGAATTGGGTTCTTGTTCTGCTTTCAAAGGTTTCAACTTTCTCTTATAAAAATCTCCTCTTTTTGCATTTGCTTGATTACATAGTTTGTTCATTTTTGTTTACAGAAATGGCGGATACGATACCGTTTTATCTAAACATCGTGGCGTTTCTATGTACTGTTGGAGCCATTGCCTTGGCTATATTTCATATCTACAGGCATCTCTTGAACTACACGGAGCCGACTTATCAGAGATACATCGTACGCATCATCTTCATGGTCCCGGTTAGTATTCTCCTCACCATCTCTTTAACCTCTTGACATTGTTTTAGTCCTCTGACATGTTGTTCTTGATTGTTTTCTTATTCTCACTGCTAGGTTTATGCCTTGATGTCATTCCTGTCTCTTGTTCTACCTAGAAGCTCCATTTATTTTGATTCCATACGAGAAGTGTGAGTGTTCTTTGAGTTTCTGTCTCTGCTCTGTATCTTGAACCTTGAGCGTTTACAATGTTAAGTGTGACTCTATCTAATGGTGACTTTTTGGTGTGTTTTCAGTTATGAAGCATGGGTCATTTACAACTTCCTGTCCCTGTGTTTGGCATGGGTTGGGGGCCCAGGAGCAGTAGTGCTTAGTTTAAGCGGTCGCTCTCTTAAACCATCATGGTGTCTCATGACTTGTTGCTTCCCACCATTAACTTTGGATGGGTAAGTTAGTTTGCGTTACGAAACCAAGTTCCTTTCTACTCATCAAGAGTAGGCGGTGATTACATAGCCTTTCACGTTAATAACTGTCATTAAAGACAACCATTTGCTTGCACATAACATATACATTGAATATTCTGTTTGGATGTCTCGATCTCATGCTGGTTTCGTACTGTCTTAGTTGAAATCTGTTTGACACATGCGGCTTGTTTTTTCCTTCTATGCAGGCGTTTTATTCGACGATGCAAGCAAGGCTGTCTGCAATTTGTAATTCTGAAGCCTATCCTAGTGGCAGTCACACTTGTGCTTTATGCAAAAGGGAAGTACAAGGATGGAAACTTTAACCCTGATCAAGCGTATCTCTACCTTACCATCATCTATACCATATCCTACACAGTGGCTTTGTACGCACTTGTGTTGTTTTACATGGCGTGCAGAGATCTCCTTCAGCCATTCAATCCAGTCCCCAAGTTTGTGATCATTAAGTCTGTGGTCTTTCTAACCTATTGGCAGGTAAATTAAGGTTCTAACTTTTGATTACTAGACATCTTGACTTTGTCTTGAAGTGTTGCTTGACTTTCTTTCTTGAACAGGGTGTTCTTGTTTTTCTTGCTGCAAAATCTGGATTCATACAGACGGCAGAGGAAGCAGCTCATTTTCAGAATTTTATAATATGTGTGGAGATGCTTATTGCTGCAGCATGCCATTTCTACGCTTTTCCTTACAAGGAGTATGCAGGTGCCAATGTTGGTGGATCCGGAAGTTTCTCAGGGAGCTTATCACATGCTGTAAAACTAAATGACTTCTATCATGACACTGTCCACCAGGTAAACTGATCTTGTTTTGAGTAAGTACATTCTCCTTTTGGCTTTGTCCTGATGATTGGTTGTTTATAACAGTTTGCTCCTACTTATCACGATTATGTACTCTATAATCATACTGATGGTGGAGACGAGGGGACAAAGAAGTACCGGTCGAGAACGTTTGTGCCAACTGGCCAAGAGATGGATGCGATGAGAAAGAACCAAACTGTGTATGCAAACAAGATAGATGGTGTTTCAGTCTCAAGTAGTGTATCTTCAGTGGGAAGCTCACCGAAAAGCTCCAGCGTAACATCTGATCCTGCACGCCCTGATGCTGTGAAATCTTCATTGCTTGTTGATGCCTCGGACTCTCTTGATACGATGTATGATATGTCGCTCATTGACATTGATATATCTAGCTTGCCAAGCAATGTCCCCTCAGCAAGTGAAAGTGAGTCTCGATAGCAACAGAAAGGAAGATGTAGAAAGCACCATTTCAAGGTGCAAAAAACGTGGTCCTAATAGTTGGAATCAGATGAATCTTCGAAGGTGTGTTCTTAGTTGGAAGATGTAAGTAGGAAACTTGAGGATAAATGAAAAAGCTTCTAAACCCTGTTTGCCTTGAGCTCTTGTAGCTTTATGTGATGAGTCTTCTACTAGCATTTTCTTTTACAGCATATTTCTTGTTCTTGCCTGCTTTGTAGATATATACAAGGGATTTCTCAAGCTTGTGAATTGTTTCGCGGCGAGTAATATTCTTTCAAATATACATGTAACTAGTTGAGTTTGCAGAATCTTGAAAAGTTTACATTTCGTGTGTTTATTGGCACCAATTTCTTAAGTTGGGGGGAGCATAGTAATAAACTACAAAGGCTTTGAAACTCTTTAACGGCTAAGGCTATAGAGCAGATGTTGAACTTGTGTACCTAACACAGGTTCTTTGGAGACGGTGTTGTTAGAATATATGTTGTGACATTCAATAAGAGGTCTTGTTCTTAGGATGGTTGGTGTTTTGACAAAACCAAGCATAGTAAATGCATTGGAGTTAGGCGTATCCTTTCATTAATGCCTCATGTCACATCTTCACACACCTAACTTACACTTGACTGCTTAGCTCCACCAAACAGAAACTATTTCATATTCTTGTGTGACCACAAAAAGTTGTTACTGGTATAATAAGATATCAAAAGTAATCAAGGCACTTGAGGATTTGTATAGTAGAAAAAAATCAAGTATGTGTAAGTGTAAGCATAAAATTTCATGAGCACATCTTTTTATTATTGTCACTCTCTTTTTATAAAGAATAATCAAATAAATTTTTATTTTCTTTAACATAAAGGGGGCATACTCATTCTTTGAACTATTGTCTTTGGTTACTACGTACAATTTTTTTACAATTTCAGCATCTCGAAAATGTCTTCTGATTCAATGTATGTGTGCCTTTTAAGTAAAAGCTATAGAGCTGACCCAAAAAAAGAAGTAAAAGCTATATTAGTAATAATTAGTTTTTAAGTATTGTTTTAGATAAATACACACATTCATTCTCGAAACAAATGGTTTCATTCACTGGCTTTACTTTGATGTGAGATCGTTGGTCACCGGGGAAAACGTTAAATTAAAGTCTCACCAGAATTTTGGATGGATTAACGAGGACATAGGTTTGCGCCAATAAAATCACACTAGTGGTATGTATATAAGAGAGGGATACATTAATGCAAACGCTTTTTATAACCAAAAGCTTCGACATAACACGACTGCGTTTGCGACGAAAGACAGAGCGTTTAGGGATCTCTATAAACCCTTTACTTTAAGAACTCCATTTTCCAAACTTGGAAACATAAAAGATCCCTAAAAAGAAAAAAAAAATACCAGTTTCTCAGCCTCCACTGAATATGAGTGAGAAGCTCGTTTTCAGAAGCAGCGGTGGCGGCGGCGAACGTTACTGCCATGGAGAGTATTTGGAGAAGAGACAGCTGTTTCTCAGGAGCTACCAGTTCTCAAGGAAACAGAGCTTTAGGGAGAAGGTTACTAGATCTGTGAGGAGAGTGAAGAGGTTCGTGTGGACAAAGTTGAGATCAGCGAGGAAGTTGAAACGCGTTGTCTGGTCTCGACTCAGATCGGCGTTTTTCTACCGCCGCAGACGCTTTTTCCGCCTCCTTCATTTACACCAAGACGAACCTTCTTACAACTGTTTCTAAAGGTTTTAGAGATTTGGGTTACTCTTTGAGTCAGTGTGTTTGTTCCTATCTTTGATTATGTTTTTGCTTTTGCTCAAATAAATCATTGTATAATCTCCGTTAAATCAGATGATTAGTAAGTTTAATTGAAGTTTTAGATTTAACAGTATTTTTTCTATATTTGTTTCTTTAATTAAATTTGGTTTTTGGAATGGGGGAAGTCAAAAGTGTTGTATGTACGGATAGAATCATGCAAGAAACGTGAACTTAGCGTTGAATCACAAGACAGTTTAAGACACGAAGTCAGAGAAGGGTTCCTCTTTGCGTGTCCCTTGGTCAACAAGTTCACAGCTACGTTTACCTTCTAATGGGCCTTATAGTCTTAAGNTTTAATTAAATTTGGTTTTTGGAATGGGGGAAGTCAAAAGTGTTGTATGTACGGATAGAATCATGCAAGAAACGTGAACTTAGCGTTGAATCACAAGACAGTTTAAGACACGAAGTCAGAGAAGGGTTCCTCTTTGCGTGTCCCTTGGTCAACAAGTTCACAGCTACGTTTACCTTCTAATGGGCCTTATAGTCTTAAGAAAAATGAGCCAACATTGGGCCCATAACAGATAAGGAAAATGTGACTGGGAATCTCATATTTGGCCCATTATTAAATCTCTTTTTCAAAACGTCTCATGACTTCCTGTAAATGTTGCATTTGTTTGTTAGTATGTAGCAACCAGTAACCACTTTGTTGCAGTAGCCTCCTTATTCAGAACATTTAACATTTTCTTGAACCAAAATACAAAATTAATCATAAGAAATAAACATTTGGGACTTTTGTCTTTCTCATTTTTCCCTCTCTTCTATTCATGTGTTCCAAATGATTAGTTAGTGGCTTCTCTTCTCCTTTATCTCTTATTTAAGATATAAAACTTCTTAAGATTCAATCATTGCACATGGCTCTCAATTTCCCTATTCACTATAACACCAATTCTTTATATGTTTCTCTGTCCTTTTTTGGGTATGTGACAGCCATAGATAGCCACATAGGTCAAATACATGGCAGCTGCATGCAATCTCTCTCTGACTTGTGTGGTTAAACAAGAATTGAACAAAATTCAGAAGATTTGGGGATTTGTAGGTTTTAATAAATACAAAATTAAGAATATAGCCATGTGCTTTCAGAATCTTTCCCTCACTCTCCCTATCATTTAATGGAGCCTTCTTGATTTTTTCTTATCAACCATCATCAACTGTTTCTCTTTTGATTCATAACTCATTTAAGTGTTTTCTTAATTTTAGAGCTACTTTCAAACCACTTCATCAACAAAATCTTTGAAAAACATTTTTTTTTCTTGTTTTGTATCTTCAAGACAAGCTCAAGATGCTGCGGATTCTTGGTAAGTACCGGTCAAGATCATCGTGCCAGTACAAAAAGCTAAGTCATCATCACGAGAAGGTTACGACAAGACATAACTTGGGGAAGAAGCTAGAGGGTAGGTCAAAAGGGTTTAGACTAAACCGACCAAGGAGGCTGGTTCTTAAGGCACTGGTTTTACCAAGAAGGATCTTGAGCATTTACGCGCGCATCACAGACAAAATGAACAGAGAAGGTTTCTATCCCAATCTCATTCTCTCTTCTCACTGGGGCTTCCCTATTGTATTAGAGAAAAAGCTCATATTTTGACGTTTGTGACTTCATATAGACAAAAGATAGATCAAAAACAGAGGAATCAAACTGTAACCATATGCTATGCTATCTATGATGTTATATGCTTGTGTATGGTGCTTAATAATGAAACGACTTTACATTACTCATGTTTGGTCCACAAGTTACACATATAGTCCCCCACATTATCCTTGATACATTTTACAAATATCTAATATAGTAAGCTAAGTGCTTATCAAATTGATCTTGGTACTGAATATATAAAGATCACACTCAATAGAGCTTAATCTTCCTAAGGCTTGCGATGCGTCATGTTAACTGCACTGGCTAGTGAAACTCGAACTTGAGTTTCAAGTACATTATAAAGCATTACTTTGCCAGGATTTGTCGTTAACAATACACGAGATAGACTAGTGAACCCACTAAAAACACATTATTTAATATAATTGCTGGAGATTAAGCGTGACAGATAAAGCATCAATTAAGGGAGAGAAAAAAGGTAAGAAGAGAGATTAACATGATAAAGGAGACGACCACTTTACAGGACATAAAAAACTTTACAAAATAGAATGTGATGATTTATGGCAACCATCTCGTTTTTTTTAAATATGGGCTATAGTGAGAAGCAACACATATAAAGATTGAAGCTTGTCTGTAAAGTGTAAAGTAACAAACTTTTTTTTGTCACTTTGAGAGAATAAAAAGTATCATTATAAAGCTGTAAAAGGGTTGGTGAAGACGACATTCTTGTAAAGAAGCTGATGTGACAAGAAGAAACTATTTCCTAGAAGAAGGTTATATGAGGAGTTTGGTGTGTAAGAAGATGTGGTGGATTGTACATCGAAGGAAGAACAAGAGGAACTTACACCGCGATTTTGAGGTACATGTTGCAAGAACCTGAGGTTCAGATTCATATATATTTTCAGTATTAAACATGAAAACTTCAAAACAAAAGTGTTGTAACTTAACAGGACAAGAGTATATGTGACTTGGGGAAAGACTTGGATGAGATACTAAAGGGGAGGCTAGAGACTATAGAGGAGGAACCAGAAGCAGAAGAGCGAGAGCGGTTAGGAGAATCGCAGAAGCCAATGTTGGCTAAGGCTAAGTTGAAAGTAGAAAAGGGTAAGGCAATAGTAAAGGCACAGGTGAAAAGTGGGAAAGTGTTTTACATGTTGTGTGTTATTGGTTTAGCCTCTAAAAGAGGTTTTAATGATCTTGTTTTTCACTAAAACCCTCTCAACTCCTAATTTTCTTCTTCATATTCTTAACTTTTGTTTTCTTTACTTGACTGTGAATGTATGTAAATAAATATGTGTGTATTTTATCTGCTATACTTGTGTTTTTCAGTTTTAAGTTTGTCTTTGTTTCGTTTTTTTTTTATTTCTCTGGTATATTATTCTTTTATATATGTAGCTCAATACGTAGTATTTGCCTATTTGGTGCAACTCAAGCCTAGGATTTGATTTGCTGTCGCTATATATGTAAAAGATACAACTGTCTTTAGTATTATCAGAGAGTCTGATCTAGGAAATCTTATTCCATCATAATCAAACGTCCGATCCAAAGTTGGCCAATTGATTTTTATCAAAATATTCTGAGATTAATGATTAAAAACTATTATTTTGAAGAAATATATTATAGACAGTGTCACGCATCGAAAGTTAGAAAATATATTAAGCAATATATAAGAAAGATGAAAAAAAATCCATTATTAAGTTTCAAAGTCCATCTAACTTATTATCCGTTCATGTTTACCACTACTATTCTCGTCACACTTACTAAATGAAAAAGTTGAAGTCATGAATCTACCATGCATCAACTAATCACCATGAGGCTGATACCGGTTTAGTATTAACTTCCAAAACTCATGAACTTCTAAGGTTCCCCACACACAGTATATAACTTTCTTTTCAAAGTTTTATAATTGATATGAGTGATGATATTAATATCAGCTAGTATGAGATCTACTTTCCTAATTATGACTCCATTTCTTTTCCTTTTCCTTACGGTTCTTGCATCTACCGGGCCAAGTCCATCTCCCATATTGAGACAAGAAAATCAAAGCAACAACCTAGTCTCAGCCATTGCCGACATGATTAGGGAATCTTATAACGGTTTTGGCACCCTTCTCCTTCTCCATGTCCTCAACGATACAGATTTCTACAAGAACCAAGAGATTACTTTCTTGATGCCTAGCGACGACCATCTTTCTCAAGCAGACATGAGTCAAGAGAGTCTTGAGACATTTATACTAAGACATACGATCCCTGCGTGGCTTATGATCAACCACATGCTTCGTTTCCCAAACAAAACTCTTGTTCCTAGTAGCATCCCTGATAAAATGTTCATTATCACAAAATCTGGTAGGTCGGGGGGACTATATGTGAACAATGCGAGGATCGTTTCTCCTAATATTTGTCGGAATTCTCGCGTAGCTTGCCACGGAGTCAGCAACGTTATTACATTCACCGAAGACTCATTTTCAAAGGCAATGTTATCATCAGTTCGTGAAACGTATAGGCACTGAAGCTCTCTATCTTAACCACACAAAATTTGAAGGGTGCATGTGACTATCTTGTATCTTCTAAAGTCATAAAAAGGTTGTAGATTTCTCAAAGTCATAAAGTTGCAGTGTATTAACTGACACCATGTTGTTGCAAATTTGCATTTCTAAATCACTCAACCAACCAATATATTTAAAAGATTTCTCTAAATCATTAAATCATTTCCCCGAACAGTTGAAAAAAACTGTCTACTTGTTGTTTTCTCAAACATTTTCACACTTCACATAATTCACTTATTTCATATAATTAAATAGAATACTTTTAATAAATTTTGAATACTAGTCTATACTGTTACAGTGAAACCTCTATAAATTAGTAATGTTGGGAGTACACCAAAATTTTATTTTATTTTATTAATTTATAGTGATATTAATTTATCGATATACTAATCGAACCAAAAACTCTATTTGGGACTACAAATTATATTATTTTATAGAGATATTTAGTGTATATTAATTTATCGATTATTAATTTATAGAGGCTCTACTGTATATGCAAAGTGATTCTTTCGTATTCGAACTCTCACGTTAAAACTTAAAACGGTTAATATCTAAAATACCCTTAATGAATCAATAATCTTTTAATATTTAATTAACTATATATTAAAAACTAATTTCAATAATTTGATAATTATCATTATCTAAAAATAGTCTATATTTGGTTATAGTCTTTATTAACATTAATGATTAATTAAATTAGTTACAAAATAATTAACCATAAATTAAAAATGAATTTCAGTGATTTAATAATTATTATTATATAAAAGTAGTTTATATTGATTGTGGTATCTAGAATAATTTTACATCATAAGTTTTTTAAAGGATAAATTGATATACATAATTTTATGTACATGAGTGTTTTCATGTTTATTTACGTAATACAAACTATTTATGTTATAATTAATGAAAATTTTTGTATATATAATTTTTAATTTAGTTTAAAATTAAATATTTGAACATATGAACAATAATTTAATTTCATAATATTTGTATTGATAATATATCTATTTATAACTATCTGTAAAATTATTAATATTTATAAATAAAATATGATAGAGTTTGGTGAAACTAATTTTCAAACGCTTTGTTGACGAGTAGCAACTAGACGGATAAGTGTTAACAAATTATTTTATATTTAAATCAATTTTTTATTTTGGATTTAGTTATAAAACCATTCGGATGAATTACTAAATTTTAATATATTTAAACTAATTTAAAACGGTTAAAACCAATTTAGAGTTGTTTAAACTTTTTGATATAAATTAGATTTTATGAAAATTATTTAGGTTAATATCAGTTTGAGCCCGGGGTCTGTCTAGTAAAATTATTTTGTTTATCTCGATAAGTAGTACCACCTTTATCGAAAGAAAAAGAAAAAGCCGAATCTAATTAATTAATCCCCTATATATTAATTGAGAAACATTTGAAAAGATGTAACCTCAAGTTTGTATTAATTAAAAAGTAACCTTGCTTAGTTGTCAATCAATTAGCATATCAATTAAACTGACGTGGCGGCTTTAGGTTCAATTGAAATTTGCTAGGGAAAAATAATTAGAGACGCATATAACGCATGTAACATAGTTTATATATTT
>CAKOAT010114044.1:47969-85759 GCA_932364175.1 Eruca vesicaria subsp. sativa
AAGATTTGATTTACATTTCTAATTAAAATTGTTTTTGATCATACGTATAGATAATTATATAAAAATTCCAAAATTCTAAAATTTCAAATACATACAAAAACAATCATATGTAAATTTTAAATTTGTGAATATTAAAATTTTATATTTTAATTACATATATTCACCCTGCGCAAGGCGCAGGTCTTATCCTAGTTAATTAGTAAATTAACAGAGTCGTTAAGCACGAAAATAGTGGTTAGAGACAGAGCAGAGGAGCCAGCGAAGGTTTTTAATTGAAAAAAAAAGAAACCTAAAGTGTGAAGCCGTGGAGGAGACAACAGAATCATAAAAAAAATCAAACTCCTTTTCCTTCCTCAACCACCAAATCAATCTCTCTACGTTCCAAAACGGCGTCTAGTTAATGCCTGGAAGCCACGGAGAGATCACGGTGGATGAACAGAACGGAGTCGATAACGATCACAAGACGACGACGAGAAGGAGGAAGAAGAAGAAGGAGAAGGAAGAGGACGAGAATCAATTAGTAATACCCTCAATTTCAAAACCCAGGAAGCGATTTATAGATAAATTCAGAAAGAAACCCAAATCACCAAAACGATCATCATCTTCTTCGTCTTCACGTTCTGGTGGGTCCCATAAAGGAGGATGCTTTTCTTTGAGGAGACGTCGGAGAACAGAGGAGGAGGAGGGTTCTCCTTCTTCTCCTGTTTCTGACCCTAATGATGAATGCTTCACTCATGAGATGTTGAGAGTTATGTTAGAGACTAATGATTTCTTCTCTAATGATTGCAATCCACATCGGTGATTTTGTGTAAGTTTTTTATTAATTGTGGGGTGGGAGGGGGGGGGATTCTTGTTATAGATTTATTTTTATTTTTATGCTCAATCTGTATAAATTTTTTATGCCTATCAATGTTTTTTTTTTCTTATGGTGTCACACCAATGAGGATGATGATGATCATCTATCAGTATGATAATCAATTGTGTATGGAATCGGATTCGTATAGCAGAGTGTGATTGATATGGTTTAGGTTAAAGTTTTCATTGAATTGTGTTATTTTTTAGCGTTGTAGGAGATCAAAGGTCAATGTATAGCTTTGTAGGATGATTTGTGTCTTCTCTCTAATGTGCCACCAAATGGTAAGATGTTATTCAAGACAGAGAGTGGCTCTATTTGAAGAAGTTCAGGTGCTCACGCCTTGGCTTATAGGTCTAGAGTTACAAGTAGGCATTAGGACTGAATATAGCCAGCTTATAGCTGATGATCTGACTTAAGGATGTCTCAGCATATTGTGTTGGATGTGCTGAATGTTCTAGTGCTTGGTTGGGTATTTACCGTATTTTGTTGAGAGCTTAGTGTCTCTCATTAATGTAGTTTGTTCTGGTTTAGTGAATCGAAGAAGAAGAAGAAGAGTAGGTTTTAACATGTTAAGTTGTTATCATATCAGCAATTGTACAATGGATATGTCCAAATAAGAAGGACTATTCGAAAGAAGAAGTATTTGAGCACTTGCGTTTATGGTGATTTTGCTGTATGAGTATGGTAGCTTGTAACTACTTCCCATTTTTTAGGTTTATTGGAGCAGCTCGAGTTTGTTTCTTTTGATCTGTTTACTATGACACACTATGTGAAGTGTAGCGACGGTGATACATAAAACTAGTCGTAACTAAATAACCAAGGAAGTAGTGTTGTCCATTGTCCAGCTTGATGCATACCCTTAATATAGTTGGTGATGCTGCTAAGAAAAGCACTGTTCTGATCATATACTTACTTATACAAATCTACATGCTAGTAGACAGATGACCTGATCATACTTTTGAAAAATACAGTAGATCCTAATAACAAAACTTTTTCTTTTGTCAATTGAAGACAAAACTTTTATCTACTTATCATTGCAATCCAAGTTGGGATAATTTAATTATGTAAAGGTGGATACCTACCCACCAACAAAGATCCTTCTTCCTTCCTTCGCCGCCATTTTGTCCCTTTACCATAAAAAAAAAAGGAACTAGGTAAACCCCAAAATTTCAGCGAAAACCTAATAACTGTTATATAATAAAAAGTGAACTTATATTGATATAACTTAGATTAAATTATATGTATGAGAGTGACGAGATAAAGAGAGATAGAATAGTGAGATGTTGAAGTTTTTATTCACTTCTACTCTTTTTTTTTTTTTTTTTTAACTCAACAACTACTTCATATTAGCCAAAACAATGTCAAACAACTTGTAAATCACCCTCTAGCGAATTACATAACCAACTAGGCACAATAGAATACAGCTTAGGGACAATGGACGTAAACGTAGCAGTCTTCTTCGCTATTCTATCTGCAACTTTGTTACCATTCCTACTGTAATACCTCACTTCAAAAGCCTCTGATCCCGACCTTAGGGCGCGAATTTCCTGGATTATGGGCTTCATTCTTGGCCATATTTCTTCTTCATCATTTATCATCCTCACAAGTGTTTGTGAATCTGTTTCAAACACCACACCTCGATAGCCAAATCCAGTCAAAGTAGCCATAGCCCGTCGTAAAGCCTCTGCTTCTGTGTCTATTGCTGACCCTCCAGCCGGGATTTTCTTTGCCCCTGCCCACAACATCCTCCCAACATGATCTCGTAGGATCCAGCCCCCACCACCTTCACCTGTCTCTTTCGTCCAGGACCCATCCGTATTACATTTAAGCCACGCTATAGGGGGAGGAATCCAGTGCCTCTCACTACCTTCTGTTGTGGGTATCTTTGCCACCGCATTTGTTACCTCCACTCTAGCATTCCATTCCTTTGCATCCTCCCGAGCCTTCTTAACTGTAGCGATCGCGGAGTAGTCCACACCTCTAAATAGAAATTCATTCCTGTTTTTCCACAATCTCCACAATAGCCAAGGAACTAACCCTTCCTCCATAATCTCCATTGGATACTCTTTTTTCAGATTTAAGACCCAAAAGAGATTGGGAAAAAAGGACTCACTCCATAAGCCTGAAGGGGGAATATGAATATTAGCTTCCGCCCATGTCTGCCTTGCAAAAGTACATTGGAACAGTAGGTGATTGACGCTTTCCGCCGCTGCATCACATCTGCAACACTCTTTGGATTTTCCGATGTGTCTATGCACCATGTTTCCAGCTACCGGTAAAGCATTGCTCAGGCATCTTCCGATGTGTCTATGCACCGTGATTCACTTCTACTCTTTTTACAAAATGAAGTAAATGATATAGGGAGGTGAGTCAGTTTTTACTTCCTCGTGAAGTAACTGATATTCTAATAAATATTTCAAAATGGATAAGCATTATCTGCATTTAACACTCCCTCTTGATTATCCATTTTATATTACGTAGTGCCTCATTAAAATCTTAGTCATGAAAAAATCCGTTGGGTTAAAAATCATGAAAAAGGAAAAAGAGTACACTAACGTAATCTTCCCCTGAGCATAATGGACATAGCTTTTCTTCATAGATCACGTAAATATCGCATCCCGATACCGTAGACGTGTTTTTGGAATGTCTTAGTAGGAAGGGTCTTTGTAAACAGATCTGCGGGATTGTCGCATGACCGTATATAATCTATATCCACTTCTTTATTTTTCTCGAGCTCTCGTATGTATGAGAAAAATCTTGGAGGCATGTGCTTTGTTCTGTCGCTCTTGATATAGTCTTCTTTAAGTTAAATAACACACGCCGAATTGTCTTCGAATATTTTCGTCGGCTCTTTCTTATCAACTATTCCACTTGCTTCTTGTATGTGGTAACTCATTGATCTAAGCCACACACATTCTCGATAAGCTTCGTGAAGTGCAATGGTTTCTGCATAATTCGAAGATGTTGCAACTAGAGTTTGCTTTTGCGAACGCCAAGAAATCGCTGTCCCACCAATTGTAAAAACATAGCCGGTTTGCGAACGAGTCTTATGAGGATCTGATAAGTATCCTCCATCTGCAAAACCAACCATACCAAACTCGGGTTTTCTAAAGTACATTAATCCTAGGTCAACCGTACCTTAAAGGTAACGGAATATGTGTTTAATTCCGTTCCATTGTCTATGAGTAGGAGCCGAACTATATCTTGCAAGAAGATTAGTGGCAAAGGTAATATCAGGTCTGTACAGTTCGCCAGATACAACAACCCACCGATAGCACTCATGTAAGGTACTTCTGGACCTCACATATTTTCGCTATCTTCACAGGGTCTAAAAAGAATCTCTCTCAACATCGAGAGTCCTACCAACCATTGGAGTACTCAAAGGAGTTGCTTTGTCCATACGAAAGCGTTTCAATAACCTTTTCGTATAATTTGATTGATGCACAAATATATCTTCTCGAAGATGCTCAATCTGGAGCCCAAGACAAAACTTTGTCTTTCCGAGATCTTTTCATTTCGAACTCTTCTTTCATATGAGTTCGTGCATCATCAACTTCCTTTTGAGTTCCAATAATGTTCAAGTCATCAACATATACAGCAATGATCACAAAGCCAGATGACAATTTCTTTATAAAAACGCATGGACATATCGCATTATTTACATATCCTTTTCTCAAGAGATATTCACTTAAGCGATTGTACCACATGTGTCCAGACTGCTTTAATCTGTAAAGTGATCGCTGTAACTTGACCGAACAAATCTCCCTGGGTTTCTCTTTTAATGCTTCTGGCATTTTCAATCCTTCAGGGAGTCTCATGTATATATCATTATCCAATGATCCATACAAGTATGCAGTCACAACGTCCATAAGATGCATTTCAAGATTCTTTGACGCCGTAAGGCTCATCAAAAATCTGAACGTAATTGTATCCATTACCGGGGAATACGTTTCCTCAAAATCAATTCATGGTCTCTGAGAAAAACCTTTGGGTAACTAATCAGGCTTTATATCGTGTTACTTTTCTCATGGATACCCACTTCAACCCAACAAGACGTTTACAGGCGTTATGACTATAGGTCCAAAGACATTCTAAAAAATGGACCTTGGATCGGGATCATCATTTTCATGATCTATTTCTTTGGACACAGAAAAGGAGAACATTCCGTCAACATCTTTTATCTTATTTCTGATCCATAACTTTTCATCTTGGCCGTAGTTGATGGAAATCTCATACTTTTCTGTTCCCTCCTCGTCATCTGGATCCTTATCTTTATTTGGTTCTTCTTGAACCTTTTCATCTATGCCTTCTTTTAGACATCTTTCAGTATCAGGTTCTTCTAGAACCTCTTTTTGCTCAACCAGTTTCTTTTTCTTTCGGGGGTTTTTATCTTTAGAACCCACAGGTATCCCCCTCTTTAACTGAACCCTAGGCTCATTCATTGTATCTCCATCAGTTTGTTCTTTGGGAACAACAACTCTTGATGGAATGTTTTCAGCGGGTATATGTGACGAAGTCACATTTCTCGTATCTGTGAACGCATCTGGTAACTGGCTTGCCAAGTTATGCAAATGCACAATTTTCTGAATTTTCAACTCTCTTTGATTCATAGGGGGCCATGTGTAACAACAACTGTGTACACCATATAATCTCTTTAGGAATTTCTCTAATTCCCCCCCCCTAACGTTGGAAATACATGGCACTCAGCAAATAATGCCATAAATAAATCACCAGTTACTAGTTCAAGATATCTTATATACGGCTTGTTCTAACTCTTTTCAGAGTTTCTCTTTCCCGAGAATATCACTAATTCTTCCGGAACTACTAAATATCAAGATGCAAGTCTTTTGTCCTGCCAGACATATTAATATACTGCATCTTTTACAAATTTCCTCCAGTGACCTCGTAACAAGCCGCTTTTCGTACCTCAAGGTCATCTTTTAATCATTCTCCGGAGAAATATGCATCTTTCTCATACTTGGACTTCCGGTCCAAAACTTTCTAGTTTTTCTAAAGAGTTTCAAATTGATTGCCTTTGGCTAATCAATTTACTCTACTCTCATACATAGAGGTAGATTTCAAGATCATTATTTATATAGCGCTTTTTCATATTTATTGTCGACAATCTGTTTTCTCTTTGGTTCCATCTTTTTACTCGTACTGATATGGTTAATCGAGATCTCTTTATCATCATCGATGATTTACCCGGGTACTTGACTACAAATTAACCATATCAAACGGTCTCTTAAGAGATTCATCCTCTATTCATATATTTGCTTCATTTCGAGGATTCTTTGGAACCAAAGTGGTCTATCACATCTTTTGCGTGCCATAAACTCATATATCGTCCTTTTAGGACACATTTTCTTAATGGAGCCTTTTCATCTGGAATATGAGATTTCAAAATGTCTGGCAGGCATTTTATAAATGAATTATCTTTCATAACTTTTATGATAATCCATATCTCATTCCATCAGCTGTTCATATGCTTCCAGAAATCTTGCGATTATATTTATTCCATATACTTTATCCCTAAGTGTATGACTCTATTCATGCCCAACTGCATGTTTATACCCGATCATGGGGATCATCTTACTTGGTCAAGTTCTTTTCGAGTGCGAACATAAGTTTTTCAATGTTTCACTCACTGGGATTCCTCTTTAATTCTCCCCCTCGAGATGATGACACTCCGTGTCTAAAATCTCGTACTGAATCCCACTCTAGAACCAATAACGTATTCAATATTCCCATGTGTGATGAATTATGTTTCAAATCCTTTAGAGTGAGATCCTGAAATTGGGTCTGTTTAAAGCAATCACCTCCAACGAACTTGTTTGATGATTCACCTCCCATGATGGTTTCTTTATTTTCTTTAAGACATGCTATATGTGAATAACTTCAGGTTTTTCATTTCACAATAATGCTATAACATTATTGAAGATGACTATATATTAGTAAACTTTTAGGTTTACCACCATTTATACTTATGCCATCTATTTCTTATGCATGTCTCTCCATCTTCTGGAGCTCATTATAATTTAATAAAATATTTATTTGGAGAGAAGGAAAATTTAAGTTACCTTCACAGACCATGTACGATGATCCACTATCTACCAAGTATATCTATCTCCATCATGTAACTCAAAATTTTATTAAGGAAAACAATTATCATGTCGCATCGATATTTCCATTTTTATTTTCTGGATCATCCAGAAATCATATCAAGATGAATATTCAAGCCATGAAAAGATGGTCCGGACTCATAAGAGATGAAGTTTATTTCACTTTCTTTCTCTTTTCCCTTCTGGGATTCTCTATACAGATTGGCTATATATTTTGGCGTACGATAACCATGTACCCAATTTCTGTTCATGGCATATATGCAGCAAACCTTTTATGTTTGTCTTTTATCACCCGACCATTTTCATTTGCGTGGAAGTTCTCATTACTTCTTAGGGACGGAATATTATTCCTCGTCCTCTTCCACGACCATATTTGCGGTTTCAAACGCATCTACACCCTTGTCCTTTTCTAGTAGGACTTACTTGATGATTTAGTATCATGATTTTCATTTTCAAGGAGGATTTACATCAACTCCAACTATTTAATAAATCTTTTCTTTTAAGGATTTAATTACTCAAAGATCTTCTCATCTTTTCTTTCAAAGATTTATTTACTTAAAGATCTTTCAATCCTTTCTTTCAAAGATTTAATTATTCAAAGATCTTTCTAATCCTTTCTTTCAAGGATTTAATTACTTAAAGATCTTTCAATCCTTTCTTTCAAGGATTTAATTATTCAAAGATCTTTTGATCATTTTCTCATGATACACTTTATCTTATAAACCATCATCAAAGTGGTGTAATAAATCATGGCTTTCTTTTCTCATCTGATATAGTTTATATCGATGGTATCTCAAAGCTCGTTTTCTCTCAGGTGTACCTTTACACCCACTGCCCAAGTCTATAATTATTCTCTTAATATCAAAGGTATTTACTCCGAACTTTTGTTAAATTTGACATGATAACCTTATTCATATTTAGCATAAAATATAATAAATATAAGAATTTAAATGCAGAAATTAAATGCATAAAAGCAAAAATAAATTGATAATCTTAAATTGCAGAAATTGAAATAGCATAAATAAAATTGGAGGCCTAGCCTGCCATATGATCTGAGGAGTCATAAACTACCATATCGATCACTTTTTAAAGTCCGAGGAGTCATAGACTACCATGTTGATTTTTTCTTACGATCCGAGGAGACAACGTCTACCATGTTGATTTTTTTTTAAGGTCCGAGGAGACATAGTCTTCCATGTTGACCTTTTATTTTTATTCACGGAGCCAAAGCCTTCCAGGTGTTTTTCTGATCATGAAGGCATAGCCTTCTTAACAATCAGTCGGGGAAGGCAACGCCTCACCGGTATAACTTTATTTGATATAGGATCAGAGCTTCGTTCTGATAACGTGTTATATAATAAAAGGTGAACTTATATTGATATAACTTAGATTAAATTATATGTATGAGAGTGACGAGATAAAGAGAGATAGAGTAGTGAGATGTTGAAGTTTTTATTCACTTCTACTCTTTTTAAAAAATGATCGTGAACTGATCATTATATAGGGAGGTGAGTCGGTCAGTTTTTACTTCCTCATGACTTGAGAGACTAACTTTACATTTGTCCAAGGTGCTAGTTTGTTTCACCAAATCTGTTTCTGTATCTTAAGTTTTTGTTTTAATGTCTCTATGGTTATGTGTGTGTGTTATGTTTCTCTTCTTTAGGGCCTAGTCCTCAGAAGAACTTGTTTTCGTCTTGTTTTCGTGTTGAAGACCCGGCTTTGAGGAAAAGCTATGGAAGCATGGGTTTTTTGCTTTTCAATAATATATATTATATTCGGTCGATTTATTCCAAAAATCTCTTTAGTTTAGTGGTGTAAATTATCTTTTTATAATCTAAGAGCAAGCACATCAAGGGATCATGGAGGTTTCATGGGCTCGAAATCAAAGGCCCGGGAAGGAAAAATAAATAGGAAAATGGGTTTTATTGCATGAACCGATTCACGCGAGTGAACCCCGGAGAGACGGGTTAATGCCACGCGTCGGTCTCTGATTCGGCACGCGAGGGACGCGTATTACACGAAGAAAAGAGGGATCTCGAGATTATTTTTCATTTTCGCCTCTTTCTCCAAAAACTAGGGTTTCGACACCTCCGAGGCGATTCCGAATCCGAAGCCGAAGACCGGAGATTCTACCATCTAATCGACAACAGACTGTCACCTCCACGATCTCAGGTGAGATTCAAGTATCTTGACGGTTTGTTTTATGCTTTTTTCGGCTTCAAATCGATTTCAGGGAATCTCAATCGATTTGGGGCTTTCGATCTGGGGTTAACAAATTTTCTTAGGGGTTTCCTTTTAAGGTTTTAAAGCGTCTTCTGGGTTCGATTTCGGATTTTTTTGTCGGGGATTTGCAATCGAGTCTGGCTTTGCGATTTAGGGTTCCATCTCGATTTAGGGCTTTCGATCTAGGGTTCGAAAATGGAGTTGGGAGTTTTGTTTAACGGTTTTAAAACTTAATGCGGTTTCGATTTGGATTCGATTTAGGGTTCCAACTTGATTTGGGGGTTTCGTTCATGGGTTGTAAATTCGACTTGGGGCTTTCGTTTAATGGTTTTAATTTGTCTTCAAGGTTCGATTTTCGATTCAAAACAGCTATTGGTTGCATGTTTTTGTTTCGTTTGATGGTCTAACTTAAGCTCTTTCTCTGGTACAGATGTATCCATCAAAAGAGAGAAGAGAAAGAATGAGGCGAAAGGAGTACTACGACACTCTAGGATACGTCGCCGATTCACAATATGGTATTCCAGGAAGGTGTCCCTGTGGTGGAAGGACCATCGAGGAGGTTCGGGGGAAGGAGGAGTACGATAGTCATCCTAGGAAACAGTTCTTTATTTGCATTAACTACGAGGTAATGTCACAAACTCGTATGGGATTTGGGAATTTATATAAATTGTGAAAATTCCGTAAATAATGTTGTAACTGGATTGTTGTTATGTTGTAAACAGGGTGATGGGTTACATTATCGCCAGCCATGGGTCCATGGTGTTCAAGAGGAGATCGAAAAGTTATCTAAGTGTATGGAGGAGGTTGAGCAGGTGATGAAGGGTGTCTCGACTATGAATAAACAGATTGAGTTCTTGGAGATTAATTAATTATACTTGCTTCATTGTATATTTGTATAGTTTAGTAGTTAAAATTATTATGGCACTAACACATGTTCGTTGATGTTTCCATGTCCAAGAACAGGTTAAAAACCTCTCTGAGCAGGTAGATTACCTAATGATATTACTCAAATGTTTAACCCTAAGAAGTGAATTACTCTCTCAAATAAGAGGTTCAGTTGTAGTAGTTAGGGATCGAATCCACAGGGAACTAAGGAGTACAATAGAAATAATCTAAATGATTATGCTAGGTTGAATAGGTTTTAGATAGTAAAGTTGCAGTTTAGTAAGCAATGGTAAGTTGCTTAAGAGAATGGATTTAGGTTTGAAACAATAAAAGAAAGTAGTTAGATTCAAGGTTGCTATTCAAATAATTAGGATTATAATGCTATAGATGTTTTAATGAATTGCTTGCAAGATAGACGCGAACTTTGATTCTTAGATAGATCTAATAGCAGTCGCTAAATAGACACATCCATTGATCTTATTGCCAGCAATATCGACCGATGTTTTGACAGCGATATCGGACAATATGGGTTGCTGTCGATCGATGACTCTATAGGAGTATCGATCGATATAGCATAAGATCGAATCAAAACTGTGTTCACCTAGATCATAGACCAGCTCTCGCATAACCCTAGAGGATCTAAGCTCATGCAAAATGATTTCAGGACAATGATTAACAAGTTAAATCACATCCATGATCATGCTCTAGGTAGCTACTCTGGAGTAAGCATTAAGGTTCATTTGGATAATGAATATCAACAATTCAACATTCCATAGTTGGGGCTAATCCCTCATAACTATTTGAACCTTAAATCTAACAAAGAGATCTACTCAGACATAACTGAGAGATTCATAACAACTGGGTAATAATAGAAACTCATAGATTAGAGGATTGAACTTTTGGTTCTTGGGACAACAAATCTCTTTGTGTGTTTCCTCTAAATCTAGAATTCTATAACCCTTAAGAAATTAAGATGAAAATAAATACTTTATAGAATAGAACAAAGTAACAAGAAAAGTATGCAAAGCTTTTCAAGTACAAAAGGTATCAAAAGAATAAAAGAACATAAAAGGGATGAAAAGCATCTCTAGCCAAACACAATGGCAAAACCTATAAATAAGAGTTCCATTAGGTTAAAAACTCGTCAGGGGCATTTTTGTAATATTAGGAAGACTTGGGCTTCAAGTCGGCCAAGTTGAACTTGTTCTCCACGCATCATATCGATCGATGGTACATGGTGTACATCGATCGATGGAGTATCTCGACTTCATCTTCAATAGAAGCGTCGTCGATCGATTACACAGGGTGTGTATCGATCGATATTTGTCCTCATTGTCTGATCTTCATAGTCATCTCGGAAAACTCTCCTTTAAGCTCCAAAAGGGCACCTAAATCATCATTTTACTCCAAAGTGCTCCTGAACCTGAAAACATACCTAATAGACTTCAAAACATATATAAAACTTATAAAAACATATCAAAACCATGGCTAAAAGCGGGTCAAAATCATGGTATATCAACTCCCTCAGACTTAACCTTTTGCTTGTCCTCAAGCAAACCATTAGTCTATTTTAGAAGAAGTTTTTTTTTAAAAAACAGTAGGGACTCCATAAAATCTTTAGCTCTAAAATCATTACTTCTACTTTGTTGCAAGCCACATCTCATATTACTAACTACAGAAGTACATTATACCATATCCTAGCTTAGCAACCAAATGCATCTAGCCAATCAACTTAAACAATCATGTCTGTCTATCCCCTCTACTAATTTCATTTATGCATAAAATAAAGGTGTAGGCTTTACCTTGGGAATATCGATCAAAGAACACTTGAATTCAACTCATACAAGTTTCAGGCATTCTCATCCTGGTTCCTTTTCTCTCTTTATCCCCCTTCTCTGAATCTCAAACTTTTTTTTTCTTTTATATCAATCCCAATGAACAACTAATGTTCATCTTATTGATCTTTCAACTTTTGCAGTCTTTTTTTGACAAAGTGTAGGCGAATAGTGGGGTCATAGGTAATGTACCTCTCCCTCGCTTCCACAATGTGTGATCATTCCTTTGATTTAGAATAGTGGGGTCATCGGTAATGTACCTCTCCCTTTGCCTCTCTGGAAATCATCTCAATCTTTTATTTTCTGGGGATGCCAAAGGAATGAGAGAAGGAAACCAAACTTTTTGAGACTTTTACCTTCCAGAATTGTATGAGGATTCCGATCCCTTGTATACCAAGCCCCAAGACAAGCAATAAATGTCAGGTTAGGTTGGATTCAGCTTTGGTTCTTCCAAACAATCATGAAAAGTGTTGTCATAGGATGATCGGTGATCCACTTTATCATCTATAGTACTTTCTGCAATCAACAATTCTAAGAATGGTGCTAAAGAGTAGTAACATAAAAAGCAAAAGAAAATTTTGAAAAAAAAATTTGTTTGTCCCTTTCTTGACTTAATAAAACCAATTTTTGAAAGCTTTTTAAAGAGAACAAAAAGGTAAAGTAGCATCAGTAATCACTCCCCCCAGACTTAAATCATACACTGTCCTCAGTGTATAACTAGTCAGAGTTAGAGCATAAGAAATAATAAATGTGTAACTGATATCGAAATTGTGAACGATATACCTGACCGATGTTCGTATCGATCGATGGTGAGTCACTTCCATCGATCGTCATTGATAAGGTAATGTCGGGCGATGTAGACAGGGTCTCATCGTTCGGTAGAGGTAGTGATCGTGTAGCTATGTTCCTAAAAACAAATAAAAACGAAAGTAATAAGTAGAAATAAAACAAAACTAAGTAAGAAAATACCTAACAGTGGGTTGCCTCCCACTCAGCGCTTATTTAAAGTCATTTAGCTTGACTATGGAGGTATGGTGGCTAGTGAGGTGGGTTGCAGGTACTTGTTGGGAAACAAGTATCCTCCTTGTCTTGTGATTCTGCAAACCATGAAGTTAAAAAAGCTTCTTGTGGCTTTCTTGCTTCTGGTCATACTAGCTTTCAAACCATGCACTTCAGTTTGGATCCTTTCTAACCACTCTTCTAGGCTGGCAATGCTGTACTGATGATTTCCAAGCATGTTGTAGATGTGTTCTGCATCCAGCTGCGTGGTTTCGTGGTGTGGGGTCTCGTTGGTCGATTCTGGAGGTTTCATATCGGTCGATGTATTGTTGTCTACATCGATCGATGGGGATGGGTTAGGTCGGCTGGTGAGCTGTCTTTGAATATCTGCTACCTCCTTCTGAATCCCTTATGTTCTAAGTTCCAAACTTCGAACGTCACTCTGTACTGGGAACCAATACTCATCTAGTAATCTGTAATCTTCGTCTCCACAAAATTCAATAGATTTGTATATATCTCTTGTGACTTCTTCAAGTTCTTCTCTGGTACAGTAGTCTGGTGCGCGTGTATCGATCGATGGACTGGGTGAGTCATCGATCGATAGCCTCTGTAAGTGACTTTCGATAGGTGCGTCGAAGGTTGTGTCGATCGATGTTGATTGTTCTGCATCGGTCGATGGTCATTTCTAAGATTCGAGTTGTGCACGCAATATGTTGACTTCTTCTTCTAGGGCTTCTCTTTCTTTTTGTGATAAGTCATTGCTAGACGTAATCCATAGTATTTCTCCTCGAAGTCTCGATATGACTTTCTCCTGTTCTAGGCCCGATCCTGTTTTCTCCCAGTTGTGTTCACTGGTTTTCTCATCCAGCATATCTCTGACCTCTGCTTCTGTGAAAAGCTTGCAATCTGGAACTCCTTTAGCATATTGTTCAGCATGCTCCGGTAAGCAGAAACAAGAGCGCCCAAATAGTGAGGCTATTTTCAGCAGCTTCTCAATGTCTTCTTTGGAGACATGGATGATATCTCCGTTGACCTCTCTGGCATAACCAGCTTTCATCTCTGTAGACACCAAATTCGTCTTTCTTTTCCCAGGAGAAATGACGAACTCCCTGTTTGAAAGCTCTCTTCCCAAACTCGCGTTGTATATCGGTCGTAAATGGCCTTAAATGGGTCTTCAAAATCAAGCGTAACGCAGATGGTAGTATCAACAATTTAAGGCTTGACTAGTGGCAAAGGGGTATGTTCAAAAACTTGGCATTGGTTATGATGAGGTTTTCGCACAAGTTGCTCACATTGAGACAATACGCTTGATCATTGGACTGGCTGCTTCAAAAGGGTGGGAGGTTCACCACCTAGACGTTAAAACTGCGTTTCTCCATGGTGACTTGAAAGAAGAAGTCTTTGTGAACCAGCCACAAGTTTTCATCGTCAGAGGACATGAGAATAAAGTTTATAAGCTCAAGAAGGCTCTCTACGGCTTGCGCAAAGCACCGAGAGCTTGGAATGTGAAGCTAAATCATATCCTACGGGAGGTTAAGCTTTATCAGATGCTCGAAGGAACAATCGCTGTACCGTAAGGACGAAGGTAACAATTTACTTATCATATTCGTCTTTGTAGATGATCTACTTGTTACTGGTTCATCACTGCAGCAGATACAATAGTTTAAAAGAGAGATGGCCACTAAGTTAGAGATGAGTGATCTTGGGAAATTGACTTACTATTTGGGTATTGAAGTTCTTCAGAGAGAGGATGGCATTGTTCTGAAACAAGGCTGGTATGCAAGAAGAATACTTGAAGAAACTGGAATGGCTACTTGCAACTCAACTAACGTACCTAGGGAGACGAATACAAAACTCTCCAAATCACCAGACGAAAGGAATGTAGATGAGAAACAGTATCCTCGAAGCATTGGATGCTTGCGTTATCTACTACACACACGTCCAAACCTATCTTTTAGTGTTGGGGTACTTAGTAGATATATGTAAGAACCGAAGGAATCACATGGTGCAGCACTGAAACAAGTTATTAGGTATTTATGTGGAACTTGCTCTCTTGGATTACACTACTTACGAAAGAAAGATGTGATACTAGAAGGTTACAGTGATAGTTCACATAATGTGGATGCTGATGATGGAAATAGCACAACGGGACATGTTTTTTTATCTTGGAGATAGTCCTATAACTTGGTGTTCAACAAAGCAAGAAGTAGTTGCATTGTCCAGTTGTGAAGCAGAGTTTATGGATGCTACAGAGGCTGCCAAGCAAGCTATTTGGCTGCAGGAACTACTAAGTGAGGTAGTCAATGAAGCTTGCAGGCGGGTAACCATCAGAGTCGACAACAAATCAGCAATTCAACTCGCGAGGAACCCTATGTTTCATGGTCGTAGCAAACACATACATAGACGTTTCCACTTTATACGTGAATGTGTTGAGAATGAGCAAGTGGAAGTTAAGCATGTACCTGGGAATGAACAGAGAGCCGACATACTAACTAAACCGCTTGGAAGGATCAAGTTCAGAGAAATGAGGACTATGATTGGAGTTGAAGATGTAAGTGAGTTCAAGCTTAAGGAGGAGTATGTTGGAGTTAGCTTGAACGAAACTTAAGGAACAAGTTATTTAAATCTTAGTTGGATTATGATCTTAAAAGATAAGGATCATAATATATTGTGTGTTTATCAACTAGGATTAGGTTTTTGTTTTGACCGCTATATATAGCGTTGATGAGTTTATTATTTGATGAGTTGTGATTATGTGAACTTAAGAGCTGAAGGTATTTTCCTAAAGCTTTTGATTGATTGATTGAATAAGAGAAGAACTTCTTATTAACCTTTTGATTCTATAGGAAGAACCGGGCATACGAAGAGGAAGGAAAGCTTTGGCGGGAAGAAACAACATGATTCAAAGGGAGGATAGCAAACACTCTGAGGGGAAAAGATTCTTTGCCCAAGACTTGATCACTTGTCGTTTAAATAAGAACGATGCTTCATGTCTTGAGATCTATGAGATGGTTACTTGTTTAGCATCATCTTCTTTTTTTGTTTGTCTTTGAGTTTCTATAAACGTTGAGATTTCAGTAAGATGAGAGAGAGACAATCTTTACTTGTTTGGGATTTTATCAGATTGTGTATACTGTTGGAAGTAAACTTAGAAGGCAACTTGAGGAGCAATAGGTTTTACTATTGAGTTTAGGAAACCATATGTCTCTATATAAGTAGATATCAATTTGTGATATCTTGTGTGATTTTTAGAGATTGTGAGTTTGTGGGGTTCTTGAGTTTTGAGTGATTTTTTCTCAAGTTAATAAAGAGAGAGATATTCTTTATTGAGTTCATACAATCAACGTGAGTTTACGTTGGTATAGGGAGTTCGGAGTTACAAACTTACCAAGGGGAAGTGATTGTGCGTTTTGATGACACTAACCCTGCTAGAGAAAAAGACCAAATATTTTGTGGACAATTTTGTCAAGGATATTGGAACCTGGGGATCAAGTATGAGAACGTGACGTACACTTCTGATTATTTTCCTGACCTGGAGAACAAGGCTGAAAAGCTGATGCGTGGAGGGTAAGGCATATGTTGATTTGGTTACACATCCAACGAACAAATGAAAAAAGACTACAAAATGAAATTTGTTCCAACAATTTTCAATAAAATTAAAGTCAACATAGAAATCTCAAAACATTTTATATTTCGAAACACCAAAAACCATCTAAAACATCATATAAAATAAAACATAAGAAGTATGTTTCTCATTTCTTGGGTTTGGTATCTGGACTTGATCCTCTTAACTTGTTTGGGTCTGAACTGGAATGACTTAACTAGAATGTCTTCAGGAAAAGCTCCAAAGAGAGAGGACACAAGTGATTGTGTTCCAGGCTAGTAAAAGCTGCTATTACAGAAGCTGGAGCCAACTTAGCAATCTTCGTCTGGAAATGGAGAAGTCCTTTAGGGAAAACGAAGACTTCTCCTTTGTTAATGTACTTAGCCACGAGTTTTCCAGAGGTTGTTACAAAGCCTACGTAGAGCTGACCCTCTAGGACGAAGATGATCTCGGACGCACGGGGGTGAATGACGGTGGGTTTAGACAGAAGAAAATAACAAAAAAAAAAAAAAACTCCAACGGAAAACCCTTCAAACAAACTGGAGTCTTTCCCTCAAGACGACCCATTGGCGGAGAGAGTCTTTCTTCAAATTCAAACTTTCTTGAATTTCCCTCGCTTCTCCTTCTCCACTTGACGACGTCTTCTTCCTGCGCACGTAACAATGCTGCAGCTTATCATCGATACCTCACAGATCACCTTTCTCACTTGATCAGAGATTGAGCAAGGTTGAAGTGGTTCCTTGTGCTGCACGTTTTATGGATCAACGCTTAAAAAAAGTTATGGCCTAGTACGGTGAATGTAGTAGTCATGATAATTTTGTAGTCTTAAGACGTTAATAATTTTGAAACATGTTTCTGTATATTGCATCCGTTTCCACGAGTGAAAAAGGCAGAAAGAAGTTTTGAGGTGATAACTCTGATTTTACATGTGCATCGGTTTTTATGGCACTTGGATGGATGATTATGTGACAGATGATGATATATGTTACATGCATGCATTGTTGGGGGTAAAAATTTAATTTTTTGGAATGCTGTAGCGGGTTTATATGAATAGTGATGCTACACAACAACATTATTGGTAAAATTATTATTATTATTAAACCTGAATCCACACGATAACAATATTTGTAAAATATCTGTCTAATACCCGAGCTAATTACAAGTATTTTTGCAGAAAGCTCAACGGCTTCTGCCCCTTAATAATAAGTTATTATATGAGTAACTGATGAGAAGAAGGGAAAAAGGCATAATAGTGTCTTGGTTGATATATTGTATGATTTATTTATTTCCGACAACTTCATCTTCTGCTCTAGTTCTGAAAATTAGAGAAGAGTTTAGTTATGAGATTGCATATAAACTCGTATTAACTAAAAAGTGGTATCCACAATTAATACCTGAGAATTTTATCACACTGGTGGTGTGCCGTTAGGGAAAATCTTGTCTTTAATTGCCTGAAGGGATCTACGTTTTGGATTCTCTATGTAATCGATGAAGGCCTCATGATCACCTGAATAAGGTGGCCCTCGGGGAAGAGATATCTTTTCCAAGCGATTTTGGTGAGCGTCGTAGTAAATGAGATGGGGAGGATTTAGTAAGAGATTCCGATTTGCGAATACAAACTGGTCGTTGCCAATGGTACCAATGCATTTGTAGTACTCCCCAAAAAGAGCGACATCAGTGAATTCAGGAATCTCATATGGTAGTTTGGACCATGTTCCTGCTGCCTCAAAAATCCAAATAGGACGAGAGTGTTGATTTGGAATGTCTCTGATAAGGGCTAATTTGTTGTTAATTTTCACCAATGTAGCACCTGTGGCCTCTGAGGGTGCTTCAATAACGCTGAACTCTTCCGTGTTTAGATCGAAGCTCATTACGAAAAAGGAATTCACATCCGTCAAATAATAGGCTCCGTAGTAAAGTTTACCAACTAGACAGGGGCCGGGGTATACACTATAATGTGGAGTCTCGCAATCCACCCTTCGCCACGAACTATTTTCATCCACGAGCGATAGAACTTGAGTCTCCATGCGAGATGGACCCCGAATCACGCATAGGATCTTGAATTGTTGGCCTTTTTCGTCAAATCCAAGAAAGAAATGGGTCCCCTCTTCCATTGATACATTGACCTTTGGTAAATCCTTATACGCTCCGCCACAACCAGGGTTGCATATCACCGAGTTTCCGTTTCTGTCGAAACAGCACACTAAGCCAAGAACCATTTGAGAGATATTAATGCAGGAATTACACTCCAAGCGTGGAAGAGGGACTTGGTTTTGGTTTTGGTTCCACAGCTCCGGTGGCCCTTTTTGGAGTACGGAGTGGAACCAACGGTAGGTGATTGTCTTCTTTGTCGCCTTGTGGTTTTTTATGACGAATGATGTGAATAAAATCCGAGGATTTGCCACAGAATGAGATAAGAACTGTCCACTGAGATATTCAGTGCAAATCATGTTGTGCCAACTTTTTGAGAGGCTGCACATCCTTACGGCAGACTTGAGCGGAACCCTCTTGATAATTTCCATAATCAAATCATTTGGAAAACAATTAGACATTTTCTTTTCTCTTTCATCTTCCTTCTCCTTGATGATTTGTTTACCTTTGTCACTACTAATGTTTCTCTCCATTTTCACTCTTCTTAAGAATAACAAAATCTCTCACACAAAATACAAACTTAAGAGAAGGAGATGAGTGCTATATATAATGAATATCTCACGCTTTATAATTCTCTTTCGTGTAAAAATTAAACTCACAGATTTACACCTAAAACAATAACATGATGTATATGACTCATCAGTACTAACGAACCACGGTGGGTAGAACTTATTGATAAAGTTAAAGAGTTATGTCATTAATGAGCTGATCACGACTTTGTTACTATATACCAATTCGAGTCGGAGTTTTATCACAGTTCTCTCGATTCTTGAGGACAACTTTTGTCAGCATGCATTAGACTCCATATGTAACTACACCTACCTTTTTTCTTTTCTTTTCTTCTATTATATTTTCTTCACTTATGATCCAAATACTTAAATTATATATATGTTATAATTTACAATAGAAACTCATAGGTGAATCATGATGAGAACAGTCTCCTGTTCTGTTATGTTGTAATTTATAATATATGTTGTTTTTTTTTTGTCATGCCGTGCATGCATGTATAATAGTCTGTTTTACGTGCATGCATATATAATAGTCAGTTTTACGTGTAGCTGTTGACCCAGATCCAACTTACTTTAGTTGTGATTATTCTTATTTTTTTTTTGAAGATTGGCTTAGTTGTGATTATTCTTTCTGTCACGGTTGTCTACATCTCGATCGATTAATATTATCAAAATATATGAGTTTATGCTACAATATCGCATACCATTACCACATCAGTGTTTATGCAAGTTTTGATAATTTCAACGCATAGAACTTTACGTGCATATACATATATTGTATTATTTTCCGTAAATAATTAATGTTTTGTTCCTTTTTTTTACCAAAAGGAAGAACATTGTTGGAATTCACCTATTTAATTTGCTTGTCAAGAAATTTAAATAAGCATTATATATTCTGAACTGCCAACAAAAAGAAATACTCGTTATATATATATATATATATATATATATATATATATATATAAGAATATGTTATGATTATATTGTTTAAATTATATAGGCCTTTTTTCTTTGAATTCAATTTTGTAGGCATTTTGAAAATATGAAAAAGAAAAAAAAACTTATTTTTGATAATATCATTTGAATAACTAAGGTTAATTTTACTTGAAACCACAATAGACGAATAATCAACGTTGTTTTGAATCACATGCATGGGGGATCAAAGATGATTGAATATAATCCTTTAATCCTTACTAAAATGCCCAAGGAATATTCGAGACGTAGGTGATATTTCGCTGTCGACGTGTGAAACTAAAATGCAAATTAACGCGTAAGAACATTTAATTGTTTGTTGTTCAAACAGTTAAAGTGGATTGCTGATGACTTTGTTAGTGTAAATTAGTAGGATGAAGAGCCGTGCATATACATATATATTTTATTATTTTCCGTAAATAATTAATGTGTTGAAACTGGGAAGAAACAAAGGTCTTTTTTTTTACCAAAAGGAAGAACATTGTTGAAATTCACCTATTTAATTTGCTTGTCAAGAAATTTAAATAAGCATTATATATTCTGAACTGCCAACAAAAAAATACTCGTTATTTATATATATATATATATATATATATATATCTATATATATATATATAAGAATATGTTATGATTATATTGTCTAAATTATATAGGCCCTTTTTCTTTGAATTCAATTTTGTAGGCATTTTGAAAATAAGAAGAAGAAAAATAAAACTTATTTTGATAATATCATTTGAATAAGTTAGGTTAATTTTACTTGAAACCACAATAGACGAATAATCAACGTTGTTTTGAATCACATGCAAGGGGGATCAAAGATGATTGAATATAATCCTTACTAAAATGCCTAAGGAATATTCAAGACATAGGTGATATTTCGCTGTCAACGTGTGAAACTAAAACGCAAATTAACGCGTAAGAACATTTAATTGTTTGTTGTTCAAACGGTTAAAGTGGATCGCTGATGACTTTGTTAGTGTAGATTAGTAGGATGAAGAGCCGTGGCTGAGAATTTTTGGCCCCGAAGCCCATTATTTATTTGGCCCCTAAAATTATGAGATTTAAAAATGTTATAAGAAAGAATCAATCTCACAAAATGTGGTTGTGCCTTCTTGGAAATTGTTAAAATCAATTAATGATTAATACGTGTATATACTTAGTGTACATTATACATATAATCGGATATTTCGGGTTTTAGTTCGGATTTCGGATTAAACCGAACCCGAACCCGATAACCAAAGTATCAGTATATCAAAACCGGTCGGTTTGGGTTTTTCGGTTTGGGTTCGGGTTCGGTTTCGGATTATGGATAATAGACCCAGGCCTACTCACAGCTATCCGCACTTGAGAAGCACAAATCAAAATCTAGTACTTAAATTAAAAGCATTACCAACAAGATTATTTAAGATTTGTGTTAAAATTTGACCTTTAATATTAATATAACGTTTTAAGGCATCAAGCACGTGCTTGATTAACTTGTACTCAACCACGACCATGAAGATGATGTATGTTACTCATATTTAGTGAAGTTTTTTTTTGTGAAAATAGGTTTATTAAAGTTTTTTCTTGAAAAGTTAAGAAAGGTGGTTAACAAGGTGAATGAAACAAGATATGAGCTGGACTTAACTCATGATTTGATATATATATATATAATCCTTATAGTGGATGGGCCATAACCATAACTTAGATCATAGGCCCAATCTGAGATAAACATATGCGGCCATTAGGTCTTATTTCCTTTTCTACGTATTAGTAGTTTTCCTATTCCTAGTTGCACTAGGATTTGTGTAATTTCTATTTATCTATCTCGTGTAACTCATATATATATGGAGCCGTATGATCAATAAAAAGACAAGAAATTTCTCTCTACAATTCTCTCTGATTTATAACATGTTGATAACATGAATTGTCTCAAAAGCCTAGCTAAATCCGACCAAGAAACCCCAGCACAGCCGCCGGCTCTTTCCTTTTTCCGGCGAAGCACCACTGCGGCTACTTTTCCTTTTTGGTTTGCGAAAGCCCTAGCTCATCGACCAGCCGCCTTTGATTTCATTTTCTCGGCCGAATACCCTAGCCAACTTTCCTTTTCACGGCGAGAAACCAAGATCGCGATCTGACCAGCCGCCTTGTTCTTCGGTGGAACCCTAATCCACGATCAGATTCAAACCCGACCAAGTTCTTTGACGATCTCCTCCAGAACCCGATCAGTCGCAACCACGATCCGGCTAGTTCTGATTCAAGCACAACCGCGGTTCTCCTCATCTCTCTTGGTGGCCCGGTTCTACACATCAGTCTAAAGGTAATCTGAATAATTCTCTTTAAAACCTAGAGAATTAAAACCCTAAAATAGAAACTCTAAATCTTTGAATAGAATTGCTAGGTTGAATGGTTTGTTTAGGTTGATAGTTGGAATCAATAATGTTTGATTGATTGTTTGAGGTTTATATAAAATTTAGAACCGGGTGCTTAAGATTGTATAAAAAACCCTAATTCATAAATCTGATTTTGATTATTGATTGTTGATTGATTCAATTGCTTGATGATTTGAGGTTTAGGTTGACAGATTTTATGTTTAAACTAATTTCGAAATCTGAAACCCTAAAAGGGCCTTGAAAACCCTAAATCATCTATTGCTAAATCTGATTGCTAGATTTATGAATTGTTTTGAGGTTTTAAGAAATCATTAGCTAAGAATGTCTAATTGTTAAGAATCTAAAACTCTAATTTGGAAACCCTAGAAATCCTAGGCGCATATTGCTAACCCTAATTTTGTTAAACCCTAAACCCTAATCCGGATTGTTTGCTTGCATTAGTAAAACCCTAAAACCTAATCCGGTTAGTTTTATTTTGCTTGCATTGGTAAACCCTAAACCTATTGATAGAATTGTTTAGGAATCCGTTTTTGGTTATTGATTTCTAAATTTCTTTGCTTGCATAAACTGTTTGAATCCGGATTGATTGCATCATGGTCATATTAGAACTGTTTTAAGTCGAGATTCATAAAATCCAATTGTACTGATTGATAATCCATCGATATCCAATTGTATTGATTGATATATGCATTGTGAAACCCTAAATATGACTGATATTGATTCAAATGTAGAAAATATGCAATCTGGATTATGCTTCCCTTAATCTCTCTGGAGAGAATTATTTACAGTGAGCATTGGATACTAAGATTTGCCTGAGGTCAAAGGGACTCGGGGAGACTATCATCGAGAATAATTATGAGAATGACAAGAATAGATACCAGGAAATAAGTATCATTTGTCACCATCTTGCAGAAGGTCTCAAAGATCAGTATCTTACAATGGAGAATCCACTAGACCTTTGGACAGCCTTACAGCGGAGATATGATCGCCAGAAAAACGGTGCTATTACCAAAGGCTAGATATGAGTGGAGAAATCTCAGATTCCAGGACTATAATTCCGTGGATAAATATAATTCAGTCTTGTTTAAGATTGTCTCATTGATGAGACTGTGTGGTGAAGAAGTAACCGAGAAAGATTTACTAGAAAAAACTTTCTCTACATTCCATTCCAGCAATTTATTTCTGCAACAGCAGTAAAGAGAAAGAGGCTTCACCATATACACTGATCTGATCTCATGCCTACTTCTGGCCAAGACAAACACTGAGTTATTGATGATGAATAGTGAGATGAGACCTCATGGATCAACCTCATTACCAAAAGCCAAGAAGGCTGTAGAAGAAAAGAAAGATTCCAAAGAAAGCCACCACGTCTATGATAATAGACCACATGGTCGAGGCAGTGGTGGATGGAAAGGACGTGGTGGTCGAGGTTCTTATAACTCGTACGACCGTGGACAAGGGAACCACAATAACCATGGTCGTGGTCCCAGTATGGCCGTGGACGAGGCGATTACAACCGCAGTCAAGGTGGCATATCTAAGCCATCTTACTCGACCAATCACTCGACTAAATCACTTTGCCACAGATGTGGAATGGGGAATCATTGGGCTAAGACATGCAGAACTCCTAAACACTTATGTGATCTCTATCAAGAGAATCTAAAAGGCAAGAACCCTGAAGCCCGTATGGTTCAAGATGATAATGGTGATTTCGACCAAGACCATAAGAATGATGGTCAACAAGATTATGAGACCTCAGATTGTCTAAAAGACTAAAATTCGACATCTTGTTTGTTTTTGCTTGATTCTATGTTTTCTTGTTTTGATTTTAGCTTGTTTGCTTTACTATTTGCGATTTTAATAATAATAATAGTGTCTCTTTGAGTTTATTGCTATTATCTCGTCTGATTTTACTTAATAAGTTGAATGAGTTGGTTAATAAAAACGCCAAACATGAGTACAAATTTGTGGGTATAGTAGCCTAGTTAAGGGCCTACGGCCAAGGCATTGCCTAAAGGGCCATATATACACCCAAGAATTTGTGGCCCATTGAGTTATAATAAGAATGGTTTCCAAAAAGAAACAATGGGAAAAAGGGAACAAAAGGTTCCTTCAGATTTAAGAAAAAAAAAATCGCCTAAGGCCTTATAAGAAAGTGGTCAAGACTATACATGCGTACTCTACTGATCTAGACTATGCCAAATATGAGTATGATAAGAGGCAAGAGACAAGGTAACCAGATTGGTATACTCCACGAAATTATACAATTTATGGCATGACTGGATTAGCCATCTTTGTCTAAACTTGATGCAAAGATTGATATTGTAGAGGGCACACAGAGTTATCCTATAGGATCTCACGTTGTGTAATATGTACATAAGGGAAACTCTTTAGGATTTATTGTCCCAAGCATCACGAAATTATAGTATGTTCATGAGGGGGAGTGAGGACAAACCCGTGGTCCATGACCATACTACAAATTTGTGTACCATGGTCTATGACCATGCTATGAACGGCTTGGCTGAAACCTTTTATAAAAGACATAATCAACGTCCAGCCTAAAGCTTAGGGACATCATGAATTTACATGTATATAAGGTTAATATGCATCAGGCCATATAAGTGAGCATAGATATTCCCATTTCAGATTGAATACGGGTCACGAGCCAGACATATACCATCTTAAGAGGTTTTGAATAAACCACCACAGACATATGTGCCGTCTAAGATGGAACCTCAGAAGAGGATTGGAAATATATGTTGGATATAAGTATGTCTTTCTCCCATGAGTTTTAAGAGACCTTGAGCCAAAAATGGGTGATAAGATTGAGGCCAGGTACATGGATTGCATGAGTCAATAAATCCGACTATCCAACATTTGAAGGAGAATGTAATAAGCTGGTAAAGAATGATAAAAGAGTAAAAGAATGATAAAAGAAATAGAATGGTATTAACCATCATTGTCGTGGCAAGATCCTCGGACTAGAAAATATGATTTAAGACGTCCATACGATATTAAAGAGATGACACAAAGCTAGCAGAACTAGATGCCAGACACAGTGACCTGAAAAGAAAATAAAAGAATGACTATGTCATACCAGATTAGCACCACGAGTTTGATGTCCTAGAGAGACATAATCAAGTTGCTACAGGGTCTATTAAAGATAGAATAATAAGTTCCATAAGATTAAGGAACCTTGGAAAGAAAAGAGAAAGGTGCATACAATGACAAGACAGATCCAAGGTCATAAAGTAAACCAAACCAGACTTGGAAATAAGGCTGGCCAGCTGAACATCTAAGGTACCAAACCATGTAGCGTGGGACGCCAAGCTGCTAGGTAATAAAGGTCTTAGATAATAATCTCAAATCGATTAGATCATGTATGGAACACAATGGAACCACATAAGAGTGTCGACACATAGATGATATATTTGTATAAGAATGCGCAAGAAAAGTAGCACTTGAGTTCCAAGATATAAGCGAGGATCATAACCCACATTAATATGAGAATGCATTCATAGATGAAAACGTGGGATTATAGTAGATGTGCGTATTGGCCATATATATAGAAACACCATCTGATGATATAAACCAGTGGACAAATAGGTCTTGTGAGGGAAAGAAAATAGTGAGACATAAAGCACGACTTATTGCAAAAGGATTCTCACAAGAGACCAGGAATAGATTATGTGGTGGTTGCAGTGACTTTAGTCTGGCCATAACTGAGAAAAGAAATTAGATGGTCCACTGAATAAAGATATAGAAGTACCATAGAAAATTGAGCTCAAATATAGAGAAAGGTTCTCAAGAACAACATTACATATAGAATTATATTGATATAAGTGAATGTTGATAATCTAGACCTCTGGATACATGTCCCAAATAATTGAATATCCCGAGAAAGAATTTGGAATGAAAGACCTAGGCAAAAACAATTCTGTTTTGGGTTTACTGCTTGAGTACATTAATAATGAAATCCTTGTACATTAAATGGCATATAGAAAAGGTACTCAATAATTTTGATAAAGACCAAAATCGTGGATATGGTCCAAAGAGAGACAAGGAAGAATTCTGTGGTCCCGAAGTGCCATATCTCAGTTCCATGGGAGCCTTGATGTATCTAGCAAGCCACATTAGACCTAGATACATGTTTCTCGTGTTTTTACTATTTAGACTTAGCTCATATCCGACTTAAAGGCACTGGGACGGGATTAGACGTTGTCTATCAAAATTCACATAATGTTTTAGGTCGTGAGCATGTCAAAAGCTGCAAGTGTGTTGCAGGCTGTGAGTGAGTACGATACTATCCCTGCGCCATGTCATTGCAGCAACATCAGATTGCAATATCTTAGCCATTCATGGGAAAGTTGTGGGCGTGTGAGGAGAAGGTCCATGACCTAACATGTATGTTTCAGTGCGTGGTATAGTCCACGGCAAGGAAGGTCATGAGGTGCCATCAAAATATAAGTATGAACTGATATATTTTGGCTAACAAGTTTCACATATGGGACTGCAATGTCAGTATGGGTCATTAAGTGTGTATCAGTGGGCAAAGAAGGACCATAATGGCTCAAGATAGTGACCAAAAGTATGTTTGGTCGACGACCATGACCTAACTTGATCAGAATCCGGCATGGTCGATGGCAAAATAAGAAAATTGTGTCCATATGGACTAAGGCATGACCATAAGCACAAAGAAGTCAATTAGTCCGTATGTACTTGAGTCGAAAGACTCAACATATTCAAAAGTATTTATAGTATGGCCAAACCATCAAGTCTAAAGGGTCCGTGAGACATGAAAGGATATGTGAGTGATGATTGGCCGCAAGTTAAAAAGTCCATCTGAGTAAAACCACTAGTGGAGCTAACGTACATGGACTGGTCGAGTAACACACACATCTGACCAAAGCATAGAATGGTCGATAGCAAAGATTCATGAGTTGTCCTTATATTAACAAAGAAGTCCGAAGCATTACAAGATTGTTCAAGCAACAATTCAGAAGATCTATTCAGCAAGTGAAGTTCAAACCAGTGGGGAGTAATACGTGTTGTACTTTTTTTACTCTTTTTGGTTTTATCCATTTTTCCCTATTGGGTTTGAGTTTTCCTGGAAAGGTTTTAATGAGGCAATATCCAAAGCGTATTACGAACTCTTAATGGTTATGGCATCCAAGGGAGTGTTATAATCCTTATAGTGGATGAGCCATAACCATAACTTAGATCATAGGGCCAATCTGAGATAGACATAGACGGCCATTATGCCTTATTTCATTTTCTAGTTGGATTAGGATTTGTGTAATTTCCATTTATCTATCTCTTGTAACCCATATATATATGGAGTCTTATGATCAATAATAAGACAAACAATTTATCTATATAATTCCCTCTGGTTTATAACATATATTTTTTTTTTTTTACTTTTTGGCTAAAACCCAGCTTTTAAATAAGTAATAAATCATGTTTAATGGAGAGTTCTTAGGAAAATTAAGAACCGGTTCTTAGTTTTTAATTAAGAAAAACAAAGAACCGGCTTTTTGGGAAGAAAAAAAAACAATAAATGTCGTATCATGAATTAAAAAAACCACCTTACGCAATAAACATGTATTAAAAACCAGTTTTTAGTTTTTTTTATTTAAAAATTAAGAGCTGGCTCTTAATTTCTTAGGAACTCCTTCCTAAGAATCTCCCAATAAAAATGGCCTTGAGGATTTGTATTGTATTTTGCAATGAACACTCACTCTGTGCGGGAAAAGGGCATATTCCTGCCCAAACAATTTCAATCGTGCCAAATACAACCCGAACAAATTGTCAGTGCCAACTACAACCTGAACTACTTTATAATTCAAAAAAAAACTACCTAAACTTTTTAGAACGTGCCTAAACCTACATTGACCGTAACAGAAGTTAGTCGTTTTGATTTCATTATTTTTTTTAAAAATATGCATATTCCGGGACTCGAACCCGTGCTTTGTCACTCATTAAAACGGACACATCAACCACTATACTAAAAAAACTTTTTGATATTATACTACACATTTGCAATTATATATGATACTATACTTTTTCATCTTCTCTAATCAAAACTTTGGTTATTATTATTTTTGATTCTTATACATATATTAACATGTTTTTTTAATTATATCATCTTTAATAAGTTTATATTATACTAAAATATAAATAATTAAATATTTATATTTATACAAAATTAAATATATTTCATATTTTGTACCTATTTACAAAATGTCCATATATAAATTATTTTAAAGTTTTAAAACTTGAATGGTAATTTCTTTTATTTTGGCAAAGTATATTCAACTTATATTAATTTTTACCTGAGGAAATATACTTTGCCAAAATAAAAGAAATTACCATTCAAGTTTAAATTTTTAAAATAATTTATATACGGAAATTTTTTAAATATGTACAAAATATGAAATATATTTTAATTTGTATAAATATAAATATTTTATTATTTATATTTTAGTATAATATAAACTTATTAAAGATATAATAATTATAAAACATGTTAATATATTTATAAGAATCAAAAATAATAATAACCAAAGTTTTAATTAGAGAAGATAAAAAAGTATAGCAGCATATATAATTGCAAATATGTTGTATTATAGCAAGAAGTTTCTTTAGTCTAGTGGTTGATGTGTCCGTGTTATAGGGTGACAAGGCACGGGTTCGAGTCCCAGATTGTGTATATTTTTAAAAAAAATAATGAAATCAAAACGACGTCGTTTTATCATTTTAACGGTTACGGTCAATGTAGGTTTAGGCACGTTTTAAAAAGTTCAGGTAATTTTTTGAATTATAACATAGTTCAGGTCGTATTTGGCACTGACAATTTGTTCGGGTTGTATTTGGCACGATTGAAATTGTTTGGATAGGAATATGCCGTTTTCAGTTCAACACTAACTTAGTTCGATCTAATACGTCAATTATGGTGCGTCCTCTACTTATCAAATCCAACTACTGATATATATCTAATCATTATGTTCAAGTTTAATGGATATTGTTTAAAGATTCGAGTTGTAAGATGTATTATCTGAATTAGTTTTGAACTATTAGATGATTTGCCTTCTTAGATCTTAGGCTCACAAACTTATCGTAGTCAATTGGTTCCTTGCTCCATTTTAATTCTTTTCCTATACACTTTAATCGTAGGGATGTTCAGAGTACGTTATTTTTTATTCGGCCAGGTTCTATTAGATATAATTAGAGTTTGAGGTTTTGAGGGGATAATTTGTTTTTGTGAATTTAACAGATTTTTTTTTTTGGGGTTTATTATAATATCTCGATTTTGTAGTTTTGGCAAAAATCGAGAAATTTTGGTTTTGCAATTTTTGTGATTTTTTTTTAAAAATTAATTTTGTATTTTTGGTATAAAGTTTTGTTTTTGTGTGGTTTAACCAAAAACCCTCAATTTTGATGATTTGGAGGAAAAATAAATTTTGTGATTTTGGTTAAATAGTTAATTTTGTTGTTTTAATAAGAAACTTGATTATACGGCTTTGGTAAGATTTTCGATTTCGCGGTTTTGATGGAAAAAATTTATTTTTGCCATTGACTATAAAATTTAATTTTGTGATTTTGGTAGAAAAGTTGTTTTTGGTTAAAAACTCGATTATGTGATTTTAAATAAAAAATATCTTTGTCGACAAAAAAATATATTTTTCAATTTGATGAAAAACTTCAATTTTGATGTTTTACAAGAAAATTTGATTTTGTATAATTGAACAAATTTAAAATTAAAATATATATATATTTTATAAAAAGATTTGAGGTGAAATAAATAGACTAAAACTTAAACTCTATAAAATTCATGGATTGATTATTTATTAGCCTTGTTTCAGAATTCAGGATCATGGGTAAACATTTCTATACAGTATTAAGTTAAGCTCACTTTAACATATTGTATATTGTTAAGTTGAGTTCATTTTAACATATCTACTTTTTTTTGTCAGCTTAACAAGTCTACTTCTATGTGATCAAAAATCTGTTATATGATAAGATTGAGATATACGCTTGTTCATCCGGTTTAGAACTTTCAATGGTTTTTGTCTTTCTCTCTAATGTGGCAAATGATAAGATATCATCCAAGACTGATAGATAGTGGCTTTATTTGAAGAAGAAATTCATGTGGTCACGCCTTAGAGCATGATTAACATTATATCCGTGGAATGATTTCTTAGAAATAGTTTTTTTTGGAGTTTTTAATTATTATTTTATTCAGATATATATAAAAAAAAGAATCAATCGTGGGTCCGTAAACAATGCAAGAACTAAAAAAATCGATCCTTAGCTAAGCAATTTAAGAAACAACTTGGACACAGTTTCATAAAATTTGAAGGACACTACTAATTTAATTTAAGAAATAACTTGGACACAGTTTCATAAAATTTGAAGGACACATACTAATTTTTGGCTAAAGATTTATCTCTAAGATCTCCCGTTGTTGATGCTCTTAGCTTATCGGTCTAGAGTTACAAGTAGCCCCAGGTCTGAATGTAGCTAGATTATAGCTGATGGTATGTTTTGACTTAAGGATGTCTCAGCAGATTGTGTGTAGGATGTGCTGAATGATCTAGGGTATTTTGTGAGAGTTGAGTGTCTCTCATTAATAAAGTTTGTTGTGTTGTAGTGAATCGAAGAAGAAGGGTAGGTTTAGCATCTTAAGTTCTTATCATATAGACATTTATTCTGGGTCGTATTTAAAATCTTGAGCACTTAGAGTACGATTAATGTAGGGATTTAGGATGGGATTTTTAGATGAATATAAAAAACTGTCTCTTAACTGTTAACTACAAAATTAAGAACCGTTTTATTTAATATTAGTAAAGATCTAATGCATTTTCAATCCAAATTATTTGTTCAAAAAAATACTACTTATGATAGTTGCCTTTTTTGATACATAATTATATTTTTTAGATACTCTCTCATGATTAAATAAAAATGAAAAATAACATACAGATTTCTTGGCAAACATAAGTAAACATGCTATATTAGAATAAATCTTTTTTTGAAAACTTTTAAAGTAATATAAATAATTTAAAAATAGTTAATACAAATATATAAAAATTCTATTATTCCATAAAAATAACAAATTAGAATACACATATGCAAATTCTATATAAAATTAAAAAGTTGACAAAAACAAATATTTATTTTATTAATACAGAAACAGCTATTTGGACCTAACATTTTTTGTAAGATTTTAAATTAAATACATTTTCCTACCTTATACTTAAGCTTATCTTAAATCATTAAAACTCATTTATTTATACTAGTATTCATGTTTCTAAACAACACTATAGTTAATTTTGTGTCCAAATAGTATAAGACATTAGATCTCATTTTTTTTATTCTTTTAATAATTTCCTTTCAAACTATTTAGATCAATTAAATATTTGAAAATATAAAATAATTTATAAAAAATGAAAATAAATATAAATTTTTATAAGTTTATAAACTACAAAATATTCCAGTCAGTAAAAACTTAATTAAATTAATAGAATAGTTTATTTATATTTCATAAATAATGGTTAATGTGATTAAAACAAAACAATAATAATAAAGTTAATTAATATATATATATATAAAGTAATATAATATTGACAGATTTATAAGTTTTAGTTATTTTAGATATTTCATATCTATCATTTTATATAGTTAATTAAATTATATAAAAAAGTAACAAAACTACAAAATAGTAAATTTTAAATTTAGATAGAAGTCGACAAATTATAAAACTATAAAAATTGAAATCAAATTAGATCACATATCGGTCATCAATCGGTTATTAAAATATTAAATAAAAAAATAATCATAAAACTTATGGTTGATGATGAACTGATGAAGAGTAACGGGAAAATGGTCATTTCATACCCAACATATCGCGATATGTTCAATTCATACCCGACTTATATCACCGTGCAAAAACATACCTGAACTTTTGAAAATTTTAAATAACATGTCCATTGTTTATCTTCTTGGCGAAATCATACACCGGTCGCCACATCAGCTACCACGTCATCTCAATTTGCTGACGTGGATGCCATGTCAGCTAATTTTGCTCACGAAATGCCACGTGTACATTTTTTTATGAAAAAACCAAAATAGTGGTTTATAAATTTTTTTTTGAAAATGTAAAAATTTCATAAATTTATATTTTTAATAAAATTAAGAAAAAATAATTAGATAATAAAATTTAATATTATATACGAGATATATTCGTAAATTTTTTGATCATACCACAATCCGTCCTTATAGAACTTATATATATGATGTAATGATTCAAGTCCAATGCTACTGTTGCTTCATAAGTATATATTTCTTATGATTTTATTTTAAATTAAAAATTTTATTTCGGGTTATTCGAACCGATCTGATATAACCTAAATCCGAATGATATATAGTTACTTATGGGTTTTAGGATGTGATATAAAAACTACCCGAGATGTTATATCCAATCATGATCCATACTTACAAAATTACTAATATGGATTTTAGGGTGTTACAAAATAAAACTGAAATCTAAAATACTCCGACTTGAACCTAACGGGTACCCGGACGCTACATTTAAAGAATCTGTTATGTAAACTTAATATATAATATTTAGGAATATATCTCTCATATAAGATAAAAATATATTATTTAATTAATTTTAGTTAATTTTACTAAATATATAAAATTTTAAAATTATATTTTATAAAAGTTTATATTGTATAAAATGACTATTTTGGGTTGTCTAATAAATATTTTTATCGAATATATCTCTCATATAAGATTAAAATTTCTTATTTAATTAATTTTTGTTAATTTCACTAAAAAATATAAATTTATAAATTTTAAATTTGTAAAACAAAAATTTATAAACCATTATTTTGTTTTTTTTAGAAAAAAAATTTGTAACGTGACATGGCAGTTGATGTGGCGGCGGATGTATGATTTCGCCAAAAAGATAAACAATGGGTATATTTGAAAATTTTGAAATTTCATGTATGTTTTTGCACGGTGGTATAGGTCGGGTATGAACTAAACATATCGCGATATGTTGGGTATGAAATGGCCGTTTTCCTAACTTCATTTGACAAGTTTGTCAATAGAGATTCTTAGCTAAAATTGAGCCAATTAAAAATGAGCATGTTTATTCTCTAATATCTCAAGAGTATACATAACTCTTTTGAGAGAAAAAAAAAAAAGAAATATAACTCTAAACTAGGTGTTTTGCGTGCACTTGCGGGCATAATTCTCTTATGAATATTTATTAGTTGATGTTTCATTAATTTAAAAGTTAGCATAGTAAGTTATTATTTATGTTTTCAAAAAGTAAAAATCAAACATCAAATAATTATCAATGACAAAGCTCAGACATCAGAAATATTTAAAAGAATATATTTCTATAACTATTTTATTTATTTATATTTAATTATAATATTTATATCTTAATTTTAACTTTTATATTAGAAAAGCATATATTCAAGATAACAATATAATACGAAAATATAATATGATAATTTTTTTAACTATATAATAATTATATAAGATTATAGAAATTATGACATATAATTAAAATTACCTAAAATCATTGAGAACTTAATGAATCAACAAATTCACTTCTTAAATAGTTTTTCTTGAGTGATGATTTATATTTAATTAATAATACATAATTTTCTATTTTAATTTTAAATTATAGAATATAAAAATATATTTTCACATAACAACATAATACATAAGAATTACCATATTATCTAAAAGTATAAAATTATTAGTGTAAATTTATTCGATTTATAGAATAACTACAAATTTTTATATCTTAATTTTAAATTTCTAATAGAAAAATATTTTCAAGACAGCAACTTAATACATAAGAAGTATTTTCTAAGAATCTGATACTATTAATATAAATTTGTTTTAAATATATAATAAATTATACATAAAATTATATAAATTGATAAATTATCAAAAGTACCTAAAATTATGGAAAATATGACAAATCAGCAAACATCAAATTCACTTTTTAAATAATATTATAGATTTTTTACATATTTATTCTAAATTTTAGAATAGAAAAATGATTTTTCAAGATAACAACATATTACATAAGAATTAACATATTTTCTAAAAATCATAATATTAATATAAATTAGTTTTAATTATATAATCAATAATAAAAAAATTATAGAAATTCTGATATATGATCAAAATTACCTATGATCATGGAGATATATCAGAAAATTCACTTTTCAAATAATTTTTTTGATGATTTATATTTATTTAGGATTTATATTTAATTATTAATAATATAATTTTTATATCTTAATTTTAATTTTTATAATAGGAAAATATAATTTCAACATAACAACATTTACCATAATGATTATCTTATTTTAGAAAATATTAAATTATTAATATAAATTCGTTTTAATTATATTTAAATATTAAATTATTAATATCAATTCGTTTTAGATAAATATAATAGTGTTTATATCTTAATTTAAATAAGTTTTATATATAAAAATATATTTCAAGATAATAACATAATTTACAAGAATTATCTTATTTACTAAAAAATATGATATTTTTTACTAAATAATAAATTTTATATGAAATTATTTAAATAAGGTAAATAAACAAATTTACCTAAAATCTCTATATTTCAAGATAACAACATAACTCACAAGAATTATCTTATTTAAGAAAAATATGATACATTAATATAAATTCGTTTTTATTAAATAATAAAATTTATATGAAATTATTTAAATAAACTAAATAAAAAAATTTATCTAAAATCAATGGCAAGTTGACAACTAAGCAAATTTACTTTCTTATATAATAGTATAAATTCTGAGATCTGTTTCCTAATTTTCTTACTTTTTTGTTTAATATATAAGGTTAAAAAAATCCCTAAGAAGACGCCGCTATTCGCTTGTAAGGTTTGGTAAAAAGAAAGAAGATGAAAGGTGGGATTCTTAAGCTTAGTTTCCCAGCTGACACTCCACCACTTCCGGTCATCGTTGCTCTCTCCCTCTCATCCTCTCCTCCGGTGACTATCGACTCCTCCTCCGCCTCGTCTACCGTCCCTACTCTCGTCTTCTCCGACGGGTACTTTTTTATTTATCGATATGATCACTTCTTCTTCCTCTCTCTCTGAAACTAAAACCCTTTTGTATTTAGGCGAAAACTGAGTGGCACATGGGTTCTTCTTCGCTATGTTGGTCGCTTGATTCCTGGTTTGTACGGCCGAGATGCTTTTGAATCTTCCCAGGTCTCCCTCCACCCTTTTCAATAATCGTAGCAAGCACGAATCTTTTTTTGTGATTTTGTTTAAAGTTGTTTTCTTTTTCAGATTGATGAGTGGGTTGATTACTCTCCTGTCTTCTCCTCTGGTTCTGAGTTTGAGAAGGCTTGCTCTCTCGTCGACAACTACCTTCAAGGTGCAACCTTTCTTGTTGGCCACTCTCTTTCCATTGCTGATCTTGCTATCTGGTCTGCTCTTCTTACTGGTAACGAATACTTTGCTATCTTCCTCTTTGATAGCTTACTGGTGACACATCTGTTGGCTTAACCAAGATGAAAGAAAGAAAGCCTGTTACTTTGATCGCTTACTTCTGTTGACTTATTAACAAAGATTGATGAAAGTTTGTTTCTTTGTTAGTTAATACTCAGTTTACTGAGGAGGTTTGTTGTTATTAGGATCCGGTGGCCCGAGATGGGAGAGTTTGAGGAAATCCAATAAGTATCTGAATTTGGTTAGATGGTTCAATTCTATACTGCTTGACTACGCTCAGCCTCTAAACAATGTGGTGGCAACATATACTGCAACTCTTGTGAACTCCAAGGACCAAGGCCGAGCTGATGCTAATGATAATAAAGGAAAGCCTGAAGTGGACTTACCAGGTGCTGCACAAGTTGGGAAGGTCCGCCTCCGGTTTGCTCCAGAGCCAAGCGGTTATCTTCACATTGGACACGCTAAGGCTGCCTTGCTCAACAAGTATTTCGCTGAGAGATACCATGGGGAAGTGATTGTGCGTTTTGATGACACTAACCCTGCTAAAGAGAAGACCGAGTATGTCGACAATATTCTCAAGGATATTGCAACGTTGGGGATCAAGTATGAGAAAGTCACTTACACTTCTGATTATTTCCCTGACCTGATGGACATGGCTGAAAAGCTGTTGCGTGAGGGTAAGGCATATGTTGATTACACACCCAAGGAACAAAGGAAGAAAGAGAAGTGGGATGGGATTGATTCCAAATGTAGGAATCACAGCGTCGAGGAGAACTTGAATCTGTGGATGGAAATGATTGCGGGAACTGAGGATGGATTAAAGTGCTGTGTTCGCGGGAAGTTTAACATGCAAGATCCTAACAAAGCCATGAGAGACCCTGTCTATTATAGAAGCATCCCCATGTCTCACGACCGTGTCAAGGATAAGTACAAGATATATCCAACCTACGACTTTGCTTGTCCCTTTGTTGATTCTGTTGAAGGTATAACGCATGCCCTTCGTTCTAGTGAGTATCGTGACCGGAAGCCTCAGTACTATAAAGTTCTGGAGGACATGGGAATGCCTAGGGTTGAAATCTATGAGTTCAGCAGGTTAAATCTTGTTTACACTCTTCTCAGTAAGCGCAAGCTTGAATGGTTTGCCGAGAAATTTGGCGGGTGGGATGATCCACGCTTACCAACAGTCCAAGGTATGGTTCGTAGAGGTTTGAAAATAGAGGCACTGATCCAGTTTATTCTCGAGCAGGTACACACACCATTGTCTCTTTTGCTGCTGCTTGTCTCTTTTCGAGTGTTCTGTAATATGATTCTGTTACGTTGTTTGTGTGTTTTCTAGGGTGCTTCTAAGAATCTTAATCTGATGGAATGGGACAAGCTCTGGTCTATTAATAAGAAGATGATTGATCCTGTGTGCCCTAGACACACTGCTGTGGTTGAGGAGCGGCGTGTACTGTTGACATTAACGAATGGTCCTGATGAGCCTTTTGTTCGCATAATAGCAAAGCACAAGAAATTTGAAGGTGCTGGAGAGAAGGCGACCACTTTCACCAAGAGCATTTGGATCGAGGAAGCTGATGCGAGTGTCATCTCTGTTAATGAGGAAGTCACTTTGATGGATTGGGGAAACGCCATTGTAAAGGAGATTACAAAGGACGAGGATGGTCGTGTGACTGCGTTATCTGGTGTTCTTAACCTCCAAGGGTCTGTGAAGACTACAAAGCTGAAGCTCACATGGCTTCCA